>JAJJWW010006493.1:0-272475 GCA_023531295.1 Papaver armeniacum | reverse complement strand
GGCCATATTTCAGACGAGTCAAATATCAGACTCTTTGTTTTTTTAGTTTGAGTCATCCTTGAATCGCGACCTGACCTAATCCATGACTTTTATACGGTTGAGTCGGGAATAAAATGTCCTTGATTCATAAGACTAAGTCATTGATTCGTACATTTTTGAGTTTGATAAGTCAGATCTAACTAAAAAAAAAAAAATTAAATCGGATTCAAATGAATCTGGTGATTTCAGTGTCAGATCCAAAAACAAACATGATGTAGGTGACCAACCTCGAAAACACTTATTCAGTACTTTGTCCACGTTTATATCTAAGTCAAATAAAAAAAAACCTCATACAAAAATGTAACATCTTTCCCAATAATCTTTATTTTTTTATTTTTTTGGAGGCATCTATATTATAAAAAAGTAATTAAATTGTTATTACACGAGGGTATTTGTTTATTTGATACCCATAGAGTCATCTAAGAGCAACTGCAGTGGGGAGACTATAACCAAAGACTAAAAATCAAAAAAAAATTGAAAAAAATGGGTTTCTTTCAAGTGGTGCGACGCTACGGTGGGAAAACCAAATTTTCAGCGCAACTTTAGAGTTGCGCCCCACTTTTTTTCTTTTTAATTCGGGCGTAACTTTGAGTTACGCCTATCATCAGCGCAACTTTAAAGTTGCGCCCCCATTTTTTTTTTTTTCGTAACTTTAATCTTTGCCCCCACCAAATGACCTTTAAACTTCAGACCAAAGACCAAACCAAAGACCAAATATAGTTTGGTTTTGGTTTTAATCTGTATATGATCTTTACTCCTCTCCGTAGCGCTTGGTTTTTCGACCAAATTTTTAGTTATACTCCTCATTGTGGTTGCTCTAAGAGAATTTGATTAACGAAGGGTGGATTGCTTGGCCCCATTATTAGAGTATATCAGCCGTACACAATCAGCCGAGGTTGTCATGAAAAGAATCGAGACGACTATTTGGTCAAAGCACCTATATAAAAGAGGATCAAGTCCGTTTGTAAGATCCTATAATCTAGCTAGATATGTGCGGTACTTACCTAGTCAAGATAAGCTTCCTTATTCTGTTTCTAGGTTTACCAATTCTCCTATCAATCTATAAATAAGATGCATTAAGTTGATGTAAACTTATCTCCGTACGTACTATTGTTGATTAATAAACAATCATCCCTCACGGGGTTTTATGAGTGAATGTAGAGTGACCGTCCGAACCACTTTAATCTTGTTTCTCTCTTATCATAAATCTAAGACCCATATTGTAATAGTTCTTGCTTGGCTTCCGTCCGCCGCATAATTTGTTAGGCAAATGCTATTTGGTTTCCTTCCCGATAATTGTGTTAAATATAATGGAAAGGAATTTGATGCATTCTTTATTTAATTTCTGCAATCATTTATGATATATACCCATAAGCTTCCGTTGGGGTCTTTATGAAGCGCATCAGATTTTCTGAGTCTGTTTCAAACAACACTTTAGTCCATTGTCTTTCCATCGTTGTTCTGGTTGCTATCGCAATTGCCCATGTCTCTGCGGTGATGGCATTCATTATTCCTAAAGGTTGTGTAACAGCCATCACTATTTGCGCATTTGAATCCCTGCAAATGAACCCGCTCCCTCCATTCCCGGTAATCTAATGAACAATAGAAAAATCCGTTATTATTTAATGGGACCAAATCGTACCCATAAGAGACCAGGCTTGATAGCGGAGGACTAACCAGTCTAAAGCCCAGCGTATCTGAGACTAAACTAAAATCTCGTTCATTTGTTCGTTCTCTCTAACCAGAGAACACTCCGCCGCTAACAACACCCGTGGAAGAAACCCTAAGAGGCGAAGACGTCAATTTTCAGCTCCAATTCCTGAATTTGAAGATGATAATGATCGCAAATCTGTTAATATGACCTAGGTATTCATTTCGATGATTTTAGCTTAAATTCTGCACGATGACGAAGAAGATGAGATCTTGAATTCGTTGAGTTCTCTTATTATCCGATGAGGTACGTTATTTTGAATGAATTGATTGTTATTCCGGTGTGTTCGTTTTTTTCATTCTCTGAATTGATTAATTGCACATGATCATAGGGGTTTCAGAATTTAAACATTCTTTCTTTGATTGAATCATGTTTTTGTTGTGGTGTGATTACATTTTCTTTAAAAAGAATCACAGAAAGCAAATCAGTTGAGTGAGGTTCATTGCAAATAGATTACCATTTCATTGGAAAGAATTACAAAAGTTTGAAATATAAATCACACTTTAACATCTTTCAGTGAAGCACTACTTAAAGACTGCTCCAACAACTCCCATTGAGAGACTTCACCACCTTTACCACAACAACTACTTAATTAACTACCAACTATGTCAACCCATAAGACTGTGGCATTACAACCTGGTGAAAGGCATGATGAATTGATGGGGGAGAGGAAAGAGGTGGTTTGCTGCAGCAACACTGAGCTGCTTTCAGCTCGGCAAGGATTTTTGACTACCAAACCTCCAACAGTTAACATTCACTTTTACACCAATTTGTGCAATGGTTGCATGCTCGAAGCATACCGATGGTTCCTCCTATATCGCCAAGTGGTGGTGATTGTTGGTGGTGAGTGTTGGAGGTGGTGGTGGCCCTGATGGTTGTTGTTGGCAGTAAGTGTTATTAACTTCAGCTAGCAATATTCATCATTTGCCATTGCTAGTTATGCTAATTCAATGTCATAGTAATTTAAATTGGGTGCACATGAAACTGGAAATCAAGGTTCTCAAGTTAATTATTAAGCCACGGTGGCTCAGTTTTTGAAGTACTAAGTTTGATCCCGGGACATCTTTTGTATATTGTCCCTGATCATGTAGTTAGGGAATTTTTCAGGGTTGCTGATGACCTTTTACGTTCCATTGTCTTCACTGACCTTTTACCTTCCATTGTCTTCACTGACGATGAAGATGGTACCAAAAGTACCCTTACAAACTTAAAAACTTTTCTGGACTGTTTCTTAATTGTTAACTATGTTCCAGTTGGAGGTGAGCGCGAGTCAGAGAACCATGTTAGAACTGGTGAACCAGTTGGATGGTTTTGATTCTAGAGGAGATGTCAAGGTTATTCTTGCTACAGAATCGAAAGTCTTGATCCTGCCTTGCTAAGGCCTGGGCGAATAGATAGGAACATTGACTTCTCTTCCTGACGCCAAAACAAGGAGACCTAATTTCCAGGTAAATGTTGTCTTCATTCATATACTGTTGCATTGTATTTTTGGCCCAAATTAAGTTTTTTTTAACTACACTGTCAGCATTCAGTATAAACACCTCTATTTTGTTCGTGATTGTGGTATAATTTGTGCATTGGAGAATTCTGATCCACACTTCAAGGATGACATTGGCAGATGATGTTAACCTAGAAGAGTTTGTGATGATGACTAAGGATGATTTTTCTGGAGCTGATATTAAGGATGTGTGTACCGAGGCCGGTTTGCTTGCTTTAAGAGAACGCCATATGAAGGTAAGCATTTATATGAAAAGCTTCTTGAGTTAGATTATGCTCATTGTGATTTAGCTGAACGTCAAGATCGGCAACCCACTTGCATACACCTAAATACTCAAGTCTCCTGCTGCTGTTTGCATATCTAAACTTTAACAGTTTTAAAATTTGAAGAATAGAAATTAGGTTTTCAACTTCTTTGCCTGTATGTAATTTAGTTCTGATGCCAATGAGCTATAAAGGGCACTTCAAAAGTAAAGCTTATTAGTTGCGTAGTTGTAAAAACATAAAACTCGGGCACCTATGTTTTCACCATATGTATAAGCATCTCTTTTTTCTACTAGTATTAATTTTGCTTTTGGAAAACAGACTGCTTTTTGACCCTCGATAATTCCTATTGAAGAATTTGTTGGCTGAAATACTTTTGAGTTCACCGTTGGTTCTTTAAGGTGATGGGTTTTTCCTATAGCTATTCAGCTAGTTCTGTACCTTTTGATTTTGAGAACAATGCAACAATTTGTCTTCTATCTCAGTTAGTTTTCTTGTCATCCTCGTCTAATTTTCTTTGTGTTAAAACATCTTTAAACTTTTATTTTCCTTGGAATCATCTACATAATTATATTTTTCAGGTGACGCAACCCGGATTTTAAGAAGGTTAAGAAGGAAAAGGAGAAGGTTATGTACAAGAAAGAGGGAGGGTCAGAATGACTTTACATGTAATGTAAGAAAAGAAGCCATGGGAACTTTTAGATAATCTGCATATTTGCTTGCCATTTCCTTGTTTTCGATTCTGTTTTCGATATTGGAGTCGTTTTCTTACTATTTCTGTGGTGCTCGTCGTTCAACTGTATAACAATACTATAACTTGTCCATGGTTACCTAAATGACATGCAGTTTCGTTATCCTTAGCTTCTTGAGTTTTGTAGTTCAAATTTTATGCACTTTTTCTTTTTTCATTTATCGTATTTCTTTCCTTCACTATTTCGAAGTTGAGGATGTATATATTAGGAGTAGAGTAAATTGCTATAATCCTCGCCTCTAGTTTAGAGGTCTAGTCTCGGTGTTAGAGATTGGGGGTCAGATTTTCTGCACCATTATATTTTGTCCATGTTTGTCGCCACCATATAGATGTGTTTATGGAGTGGAGTTCTCCATACTTATGGAGTTCATCTCATGTTTATGGATTTATTTAGGGTTCTGGTAGTGGGTTAATATCACGAGAGCATGTATGAAGGAGAAGAAAGTTGTTACTGCCGAATAAATGAGAAATAGTAGGATTAGCAGGTGACCTGTGGGTTTGATCCATCTTCAATATGATTAAGCACTATTCCGTCCGTTTTTGGAAAAGTGTTACTTTCACTTTTTCATTTTAGCCTAAAAATAAGCCAAATTGAAAAAATAAAAGTAACACTTTTTTAGAAACGGAGGTAATATTTCTTACTTTCGTTTGTCAGATTTCTTTAGTGGTATTAACCGAAATGGTAAAGATTTCCAAGGGGTGGAAACCCAAAGATATATTGTTAAGGGGTTACCCTCTTCTGGTGTGTAATGCTGAAAAAGCGAGACCAGCCGACCTCTAGGTAATCGAGAACACAAGACTGAACCTCTACCACCATGTGCGGTTGTTATTTTTCTGTCAATTAGGGTTTATTTGTTCTCTAAACTCAACCAATTTCAAACCTTCATGGCAGATGTAAGAGAAAAATACAGTAAAGAGTAAGAGATAGTTAAATAATCAACGAGATTTGTTCATCAGAAAATCAATTAGTGATATTTTTAGCAACAAAAATAGATCATCCAAAATAGAAATTAAGGTTACTAACAATTGAGCAAGATCTAAATACTTATGACCATAAGCGGCTATGATTGCTGAATTGCTTGCTAAGGTGGCGCTGCTTATTGTTTTGCTTGCTAAAATGGCACATTAACTTCGCCAATTTTGACGCAAGAGTGAAAAGAAGTAAAATTGAAGTTTAAATCGGGGTTTGGTCGATGGGTGTTGTGTGTTTGGAGACGAAGAAGAGAATCGAAAGACGATTTTATTCTTTTTGACTTTACTCGAGTTGTAGTTGCAGGAAATCCTACACTACACCCCTCACAAGAATTCATACAACTAAGACATTGAAGATGAACAACTATGAATTTTATTGATTAATTCCTTGATTGTTTACAAGATAAAATGGAAAAGAGTTAAAGAAATTACAATTACTTCAAACTTTCTCTCTTCTAAAGACTTGCTAACACTCGGAAAAAGATCTCTCTTCAACAGTCCTGCTCGACTCCTTATATAGGGTATTACACATTGGATGACAGCTAAGCTGTCTTTTATTTTCGGGAATGACTTGCGAAATATCGCAAGTGTACAATTATATAATCTCGCAACTATCCTAAATCTCGCTAGGTCTTCACATCTTTCTCGTGTTTTGGCTGTCGTCATTCATTGCGTCATTTATATTACTCGTTTGCGACACTTTCGCAATGCTATCGTTTATTGATCTCGCGAGATATTGTTGTTGCGATATTCTAATCCTACATCTTGCCTCTTCTCATGTCTTCTCTGCGAAGAAGAGAATGTTATGAGAATCAGTATTTTTGAAATGCCTCAACAGTTCGTCTTTATCTGTCATGATCCCGTACTTTTACACAGAATTTATTACACATGTTTCTTCTTCCGCTCTTTTCTTGACACGTCTCTTTCAACCGTTTTTTCTTGACCATTCACGTCTCTTCTCGCATTAAATGCATTTATCTTCTCAAGAATTTTTCTCTATATATAGTTTTCTCACCTTCCTCTTCTTCTTTTTTACTTTCTCTCTGCAAATCTTCTTCAATTCTTCTCATCCGCAATTCACGTTCCTGCTACTGTAAATCTTCCTTTTCTTCTTTCTTTTGATCTTTAATTTTCTAATCATTCCCATACTCTGAGAATGGCTCCTCCCGGCCGTAAATATGAAACTCTTTTGGGTGAGATTCAAGAGAATTTACAAGAGAAGGGTTTCATCTTGTCCACCATTCCCAATCAAGAATCTTCATCTATTCTTTCTGCAAAATTGTTTATTGATCATCATTGTGATGATCAGAAAATCATAATCTCGCTAGGTCAACTCCTCGCAGGTCTTCCCATTCCTCTCTACAATCCCGAACTGCCCTTATTCTATGAAATTCTTGCTCATGAGAAATTCTCGCGAGCTACTTATCAATTAAGTGGAGATTGCATCCGTCTAATGCTTGAATTTGCCAATCGTGGCGCTGGTAAGGGATCTCTATATCCTGATAATGTCAGAGATCCTAAATTCCCAAACTTAGAGATAGTCGCTAAAAAGTATTCAGTAGAAAACTTTTTTGAAAATTATGAAGTGATAAATATGAAGAATGACAAATCTCGCTGGGGTGCTCGATTGAAAAGAAAAGAGAACGTTCCCGACGATAAGATACTTATGTTAGATATTGATTGGCACTCTGGCAAGAACAATGTTCCTCGCTACTCTAAAGATGACAAGTGGTGTGTCTTTCCACTATTTTTGAATGGACCTTACATTTCAGGTTCCAATATACTCCCTGCGAATCTCGCAAATTATCATCCTTGGGTTTTTAATTGGCCTGAGAAAACAAAAGAGGTATATTTTCTAACTTTCATTCGCTTTGCGATGTTTCCTTCCTTTTATATCTACTGAACTTGCTAAATTTTCAGATCACTAAATTGAGAAAGAGTTATGAAAGAAATCCAAAGCCAAGTACTTTGGCGATACTTCGCTCAATCACGGATGAAGTAAGAAATATTTTCTCTTGTTCTCCACAATATTGTTGCCTCTGTTTCTTATCTTCATTCGTGTATGTAGGTTGGTGTTGAAGTTCTTTGGCGAGGAAGAAGCTTCAAAAAGTCTGCGAGGGTCAAAAGAAAGGATAAAGACCCTCTTCGCAAGAAAAATCTGCTGCACCGCCTTCTAAAAAACAAAAGACCCATTCTTCTTCTCGCTCAAGTCCTCCATCTAGTGAGAGTTCCGATGAAGAAGACGATGATGTAGACATTTCTACCGCGAAAGAAGATCATCCAACTGAATCTCCTATGACGTTGTTGTCTAATATCTTTTCAGACTCCATGCAAGGGCTTGGAGATGACCGCCTCTCTGGTATATGCGAAGCTCTCGCAAGTATATGTGATGCTTCTTTACTGGAGGGTTATGAGTCTCTTCAAGGAATCTCCAGATCATTGACTCCCATCTTCTTAAATGCACTCAGTGCCTTGGTATGTTTATATTTCTTTATTCCTTCGTAATTTTAATTTTAAATCATATATTAATAGTTTCCTTATCTTTCTTTATAGTCTGGAAGAGCTTCCTTTGTTGTTGCCTCAGATCTTGAGAAGAGACGCAACAACTTTGAAAAGAAAAATCTTCAGCTTCACCAAAGGACCGAAGAACTAGAAGTTGAAGTTGCGACATCTCGCAAGAAGAATGAAAATGAGACTGCCGCTCTTCGCGAAAAAATTCAACAATTGGAAGCTAAATCTTCTACCCAGAAGAATAAAATATCTACTCTTCAAAGTGCTAATCAGCAACTTTATGGTATAAAACTCCTCTCTTTTCTTCATTTTTACTTTGTCATTTATTTTTCTTTGCCTGACTTATCATTTTCGCAGACATTTATAATCTTTCTGACGAAGCCATCCTTCTCCATTCATTTCCTGAGCCTATGGATGATGATGCCCTTCTCGCTCATCTCAACGAATCTTTAAGTAGTTCGTCGAACAAAATTAACTCTCTTTCATTAAATGAACTTCGAACCAAATTTCATCTCTTAGAAATTGAGCATAGATCTAGTTTAGGTTTAGACAACCGATTTAAACGTCTATATCTTAGTTCCCACGAGAAAAATAATATTCTAAGGAAGAAAATTAGTAGCCTTATAGATGACAAGGATCGCATTGCTAATCAAGGTGCACAAGCATTAGCGAAATTCCAAAAAGCTCTTCTTGAAGTCCAAATTGAACGAGATGAATCTCTTCGCCAAAATGCCATACTTAATGAGCGAGAAAATCAAATTCGTTCACTTCTTGTCATAAATAGTGATGATGAATTCGCTTGGGCCGCGAAAGTTCTAGATAATGCTAGAAATAACTTAGGTGTTAATGTCAGCCTTCATGTTGAGCATACTGCCTTGGTTAAAGATATGATTTCTGACAGAGAAGGTTGTTAACTGTTCTTCATTATTTTTCCACTTCTTTTTTGTGAAACTGTTATTAAGTTACTGACTCATTGTCATTTGTTCGCAGAATCTGAGAAGAGGTTTCAAACTAGAATTAAGGAACTTGAATCTGAGAAAGCACAACTTGCAAAAGACTTCTCTCTTGCAATGACAAATATTCCAAGTCAAGAAGCAACTTGGACTCATCAGTAGCGAAATTTCAATAATGATGCTGTCCATTTTCGCAATCAAACTATTAAGACAGTTTGTGATGACCATAGTATTCCTCTTTCTTCATATCCTTGTCTCCTTGATGAAGTTCCCGAAAATACGCCTTCCTTGGATGTCTCTGATAGTGATGCTAGCGAAGAAGAGGAGTCTGACAAAGAGTCTAATGAAAAAGAAGAATGAACTGAGAGATAGCTCCATTTTCCTTTTTCTCTTCTTGTGATATTTGTACATTTATCCTTCTAGCCTTCCATTTTTGTAATCACTTACTGTAAATCTATCATATGAAAATAAATAACAAGTTTTTATTCTAATCATTCTCATACTTGCCTCTGTTATTTATTTTCACATGAGAGATTATATTGATAATCTTTAAGTAATAATACTACTTAGTTTCACGATTGTTGTTGCTAACTCTTCACAAATAAATGAAGAAATATAACCATTTTCGTAAGATTATTTGCTTACTCAATTTCTTGTGTGGTCTTATTTTCATTTATGTTGAAATTCATCATTGCGACAAGATCGGGGGACGTCTTTACATTTTCATGTAATGACCCATTGATCTTGCCTTATCATTATTCTTGTGTGGTCTTATTTTGCCTTCCTAGTTAAATGTCTTATTTTGCCACCCCTCATTTTTGCGTCAATGTGACAAGTCTAAATATTCTTACGAACATAAAGTCCCATGACATTGCCGTCTTGCGACAAAATCGCAGGACGTCGTTACACTTTCATGTAATGACCCATTGATCTTGTCTTATCATTTCTTTAGTATTATTGCCTCTGCAGGATGTTTTTCTTGCGACAATATGACAGGCCTAAATATTCTTGCGAACGTATAGCCCCGTGACATTGCCGTCTTTGCGACGAAATCGCAGGACGTCTTTACATTTTCATGTAAAGACCCATTGATCTCGTCTTACCCTCGCGTTAGTATTATTGCCTCTTCAGGATCATCGCACAAATATGACAAGCCTAAATTTTCTTGCGAAAATAGAGCCTCATGACATTTGCGTCTTAAGGCACTTATCAGCTCTCTAATGGAGGGTGCCGCCCTTATCATCTCCCTGGTTGCCCCTTCAAGGAGGCGTACATCGGCCATACAAGACTAGCTCCTCCCATCCGGTCTTAACAACAACCAGTTGTTTTCGCAACCTCTTATCCCTTATACCTATAGGGCTTATGGTTACGAGACTGCACCCTAAGTGGAGTTTTCTTCGGGCCAAGTGCAGCATGTGCCAAGACTTGCCAAGAATGTCCGAGACACTTCAAATGCCCCAGGCACTCTTGGCTCAACCGTGTACCTCGGCGCCTTGGTCATACACTGACTCCTTGGAAGAGACCCTCGGTCGTCCAACCAGGGTATAACCTTATATAGTTGGAAATCCAAGGTACCTCTCCCGGATAGGTTTTATTGACCCCAAATTTTCATGACTCAGGTTCCAGGGGCGGTGTAACCTTTTCCCTGAGCCATGTCAAGAGATACCCCCTTATATGACGCACTTGAGGTCTTACATTTGCCTCTTACGAAATATCATTCGCGAACTAGGGTGTACGCCATAAAGGTTCGTCCCATTCACTCATTCTTTCATTTCTGTTAATTCTTTCAATCATTCATTGATTTTTGATTATTTCCTCTCATTATCTTTGCGAAATTATCGCATAGTCTTGCTTCGTTTTCTGCAATTTCACTGTAATTATTTAAGCAGATTTCCATATAATCTATCTCGCGAAATTTTCGCGTACTCCTTATTCGATCGTCATTTTCTTCGTACTTATGACATGTTTTTGTCACTCAAAAGGAATTTTTTTTTTTTTACACAAATCACAAATCTAAACTCAATTATTCATTTTCTTGCACTTCTTACTTCTGTTTCTCTCTGCTTCTTCCTTTAAATTCCCTGATATTTCCTTCCCTTTTGCGAAACTATCGCAATTTCCAACTGTCTTTAGGCATTGATTTCGCAATGTATCTTCATCCCTCACTTCTATTGCGTCCAACATCAGTCTTTCTTTTCTTTGTTCTTCTTTGATATTGCGTTTCCAATTCTTCTTTTGATCAGCCCTTTCCTCCAAGACTCCACATCTACTTCATAGCACTTTTGTCCCTTAGTTGTATCTCCTTTGATAATTCCAACACCATTGGGATGGGGAAATTTGATGCATTGGTGATAAGTCGATGCTACGCCCATAATCTCATGTATCCAAGGTCGCCCGATCAACGCATTGTAGGGGAATTCCACATCGACTATGCAGAACAAAATTTCAGTTGATAATCCTTGCAATAATATTCGCATATGAGCTTCTCCCTTAGGTTTGTTGGCAGTACCATTGAAACCATAGATCTTATAGGTGGAAGGTATTAAATCTTCATCTTTCCCTCCCATTGTCTTGTATGTATGGTAGAAAAGGATATTTACAGAGCTTCCAGTATCAATTAAGATTCTATTGATTTCCCATGAATTTTCCGTCTCATCATCCTCATCATCAACGGCTTTTGGATTAATCTCCAATTTTACTACTAATGGACTGTCATGCATCTCTCCTCCTTCAGGTAGCTCTTATGCGGTAAAAGAAATAATATGCATTTGCCATTCCTTTAATGGCGATGTCCTCGCGATGTTCATTACTTCTCTATTATCGGCATCTCTTGCGAAAACCCTACTGAGAACATTATCATGAAAATCTTCAATTGTTTTGTACGAATGTACAATAGAGTTACAGAACAAGTTTTTGGCTTTTGTTCCAACTTCTACTACAAACGTCTCTTTCCCTTTTGTTGTATTTACTCTGTGAATTTCTGGAGGTGGTGGTAATGGTTGAGTCTTCTCTTCACATTTTAAGAAATGATTTAGCTTCCCTTGGTCTATCATTCTGAGTATGATTCTTTTTATATTTCTGCAATCATTCGTTAGGTGTCCATGAAAATGGTGATAGGAACAGAATTCATGACTTCTGTCACCTGGAGGTGGTTCATTCCCCATGTTCCATGGTGCAGGTATGTTTTCCATCAGGATTATAGCTTCCCATATTTTCTCCACACTAGCGTTCAGTGGAGGCATCTTGATTTCTTCCCATATTACCCTATGACCTCGCTGCCCTCTATGATAATTATGCCTCTGACCTCCATAGGTTTCTTGCGGCTGATCAAGCCTTTGAATTTTATTATTTCCGCCACGGTTGTAGAAATTTCTTTCTCTTTCAAATTCTTCATGATCGCGACTTCCCATGGCTACCAACTTTTGCTGACCATCATCGGGTATCATCATTCCTTGTTGACCTTGCGAAGTGCTCGCCAATGTGTTTATCAATTTCGGTAACAAACTTGCATTCGCAGCTCCTGAACTTGTATTCACGACAGGGTATGATTCCATCTCATTTTGCTTTTCCTCTAGAGCAATATACTCCTCCTGAAGCTCTCGCAACTCAGTCATTGTGATTGTATTCTTGACTCTAAAAATTTGAATATATAATAGATTTGTTGCGAACATAGCATTAATGAATGATAAGATGAGATATCTCTCCTCCACACGACCAGCCATTTCTCTACACATTATCTTCCATCTCACAGTTAGATGCTTCAAACTTTCACCAACTCTCTGTTTTAACCCAAATACATCTTCAATACCAGGTCGCGAGGAATTATTACTTATATATGCCCCTAAAAATATAGCCTGCAAGTGATTGAAAGATGTTATTATATTCTTTGGTAGTCCTTCAAACCATTTCAAAGCTTCTCCTGTCAAACTTGATGCAAAATATTTGCATAATATAGCATCATGATTCTCCCATTGTAACATACATCTCATATAAGCTTTGATATGATGTATCGCACAAGTTGTACCATCGAAAATGCTGGTTAATGTCCGTAAGTTGCACTTCGGTGGTATTCCTCCTAATTGTATCTCTTGTGTGAACGGAGTTTTCGCAGCTTCTTCTATGGCTTCATCCAACTGTCTCTTTCCTCCTCCCCCTTTCTTGTTCATCATTCCTCTAATTTCTGCCAATTCTCTCAAAATTTGTTCATTTACATCAGAATTTGAATCTATTGGTCTTTTTAGTTCCGCTTCTCTTCTCCTGCGTTTATGTCTACTTTGACTTTCTTGTTCATCATTCTCTTCTCGTCTTTCTCTGCGATCTTCTCCTTCATTTCTTTCACGAATTCGCACACCATTATATCTATCAATTTCTATTCTTTGTTGCCTATCGATTCTCCTTTGTACTCTTTCATATTCTTCATTGATATTATCATTGTTGCGATTTTGTTCTCGCCTTCTTTCTCGATTATCATGATTATTCTGCCGAATTGCCTCTTCTAACTCCTGTTCTTCCATTTCTGCTCTCAATCTTTCTCTCTCGCAGGCTAAACGTGCTTGTTCAACATAATGTCTTTCGATTTCATCTTCAATCTCTTTTTGCTTCCTCCGTGCTTCTCTCCGATGCAATATCCTTCTTCCTTCTTCCTGATTTTCTTCATCAACTGGATTATTCTGCCTCTGACGTTGCCTATTTTCTTGATTTCCATCATTCTGTCCATTTTGAAGAGTCTCGGGACGTGGGATATAACGATCTTCCATCATTTCCCTTCTCTCGCAATGTTCTATGCCTGGATTTTGCGCCTCTTCTTGGTTTTCTTCATCAACGTTTTCTATAGGTAAATTTCTCCTTCTTTCCTCTCTAACTGATCTTGAGCTTGACCTTGTAGTGCTTCTCGACCTTCTGTTTTGCAATCTCCTATTTTACATCCTCAACTCATGATTTTGTCTTGTCAAATTTGCACGTTCCTCTGCTTTTAATCGCCTTTCTTCATGTATTGTTTGTCTTAATGCCTCTAATGCTGCGATCTCCTTATTTCCATGAATTATTTCTCCAACTCCTTCTCGGTCTCTTTCCTCTTGTCCATTGTTTACCAATTTTTGTTCTTCTCTCCTTTCGTCCGTAGAGTCTGATCTCCAAGTATGTACACTTACTCTATCAAAATCCACAGTTCCATTCGGTATTGGTTGAATTGGTGATTGAACTTGATTTTCTTCATTATTTCTTATATTCATTCTAGAGGATTCTCCCACTTCATTTCTCCCTTCTCTAGCAAGTCTCCTACTTCTTCTAACAGTTGTTGGTTGTTCGGATGCATTTCTTTTTCTAGCCATTTCTTAATTTTGGTAAACTATTGAAAATTACATGGAATTCCTTCCCTACTACTCCAAATTCTTTCAAATCATGATGTCAATCCTTACTCTCTCCCTGTTTCTAGCGCCAATATGTAGTTGCAGGAAATCCTACACTACACCCCTCACAAGAATTCATACAACTAAGCCATTGAAGATGAACAACTATGAGTTTTATTGATTAATTCCTTGATTGTTTACAAGATAAAATGGAAAAGAGTTAAAGAAATTACAATTACTTCAAACTTTCTCTCTCCTAAAGACTTGCCTAACACTCGGAAAAAGATCTCTCTTCAACAGTCCTGCTCGACTCCTTATATAGGGTATTACACATTGGATGACAAATTTAAGTCGTCCTTTATTTTCGGGAATGACTTGCGAAATATCGCAAGTGTACAATTATATAATCTCGCAACTATCCTAAATCACGCTAGGTCTTCACATCTTTCTCGTGTTTTGGCTGTCGTCATTCATTGCGTCATTTATATTACTTGTTTGCGACACTTTCGCAATGCTATCATTTATTGATCTCGCGAGATATTGTTGTTGCGATATTCTGATCCTACACGAGTAAACGAATGAACTTAGATTTTAAACAAAAGGTAGTCTAGTAATTTACGGGGACTCGGACCAAATTTAGGGGTCGAGATCATACAAAAAAAAAACAAACCATTTTTCTTTATATTAGTTGGATCAGATTCGGTCATGGGCAACTGAAGGAAGCAACATAGGGTCTGAGTATCTATTATCATCATGAGATTGTGGGATTGGAATAAGAGTGCAGCTGATTTTATGGGTTCTTTGGGGTACGGTTTTGACTCTTCCAATTTAATGGCTCTCGTCTTTTGGTTGTGTTCTTCTGAAGTTGGGAATGCTATCTTAACATCATGAGCTCCTACTGATGTAGGGATTGGAATTATTTTTAACATATTATTATATTTCTTCATTCTTATGTTTATGGGTTAACTTGGGTTCTTCTGATTAAGTGTTGAATTGGGTTTTGTTAAAGAAAGTATTGGAGGTTATCTAACTATAAGATGGTTTACTGTTTAGAACCTTCATTTGTCTCTGACTTTTATATCATAGTTGAAGAATTTTGAGAGTTGGGTATTATTATTATTCTTTGGTTTCTAATTTGAGATCTCTTGATACAATTTTATTATGTTCTTTGTGAAGATGTAGAAGGATATGTTAATCAGTAACTTTATTAATTTTTAGTGCTAATTTCTTATAATTTAGTAGAACTTCGTCAGATACTTTTCTACACTTGGCATTCTTTTCTGGTAAGCATGGGAAGTCCTAGTCTATTGCTGATGGAATGCCTGTCTGTTGAGTGTGGTTTAATGCCTTGTCAGTCTGGTCAGTTTGAGTTTGTAGTTGGTTTTTGTTCTTGGTTATAGAGGAATTCTTGTTTATAGTCTCTTCAATTCTTATTTGTAGATGATATTTCAGGTTTTATACTCTCCTTTTGTGTGATAGTGCCTCAATTCTCTCGGATTTCTTCCTTCTTCATTCTTGTTGTCTTATTTTGGATTTTCCTGCTGAGCTTGTGAGAGAACTAGACTTAGATGAAGAAGTTGAAGAATATCCATTTAAGCTTGCGGGGTTTTTATGTGATGATTATACGAACTTTCATAAATCCCCTGTTAATCACTACTTGAATAAATGATTTTTACTTCAGATATGCTTTTACAACCATCTTCTGGGCACGTTAATTCGGCTGATCCTGTGCTGAGAGACTGTGTTGACAAGGCTGTTGTCCTTGAGCCAACTCCGATTTCCTTTTTACCTCCAGAACCTGCGTTGTCTCAAGAAGAATTTCAGAATAAAGTTAATCTCATGATGATAGATGCAATGGACCCTATGGATGCTTCTCCTTCTTCAGCTCATGACCTGTAAGTACTCTTGTATTACCTCAGTTTTATTATACCTACTAAAATCTTTTCATTGTGATTTTTTCTATCATGAAATTCATGTGCTGGAATATGAATGGGTGTTGTCTGACAAGAAATGGCGCCACTTGTTGAACTTAACTAGGAAATACAAATTGGATAGTATTTGTCTTTTAGAAACCATGGTAGATGCTGAAACAATTAGTAAGTACACTCATCGCTTGCCTTTTGATGCTTGGTTTATTATTCATGTTGTAGGTAAATCTGGCGGTCTTGCATTTGGTCATTTTGAAAAGTCGAGTATTGAAGTTCTTGGCATGTCTTTAAACATGATCCATATCTTATGTGACATTACACCGACAATCAAAAATTGTGTGGTTTCTTTTATTTACGTTTCTTTAAACCTAGCTGGGATGAAAAATCAATGAAACTTTCTAAACAGTATGAATGAGAACAACAACAATCCTTGGTTATTAGCCGGAGATTTTAACTTCATCTTGCATAGTTCTGAAAAACAGGGTGGTAATCCAGATAAATCTTTTCCTCCTAATTTTGTTAGAGAAAATCTTTTAAAAATGAATATGAATGAAGTTTTTTTCTTTTGGCAATCCTTACACTTGGTGTAATAAAAGATTCAAAAATCCATCTGATTTGATTTTTGAAAAACTAAATAGGGGGTTTATGAATGATAAGTGGGTCACAGTTCTTCCTCATACTAGAGTCACCAATTTAGGTAGAGTCTACTCTGATCATAGCCCTGTATTGGTTAAGTGTTTTCATTGGGAAAAGAATATTAACATTCCATATAAATTCTTTAAATGTTGGCAACTTAATCCCGACTTCAAAGGTGTGCTTCATACTTCTTGGTCTAAAACTGTAAAAGGTTCTCCTGGTTTTGTTGTGGTTAACAAGCTCAAAAATGTGAAGAGTGATTTAATTAAATGGAATATAAATTCCTTAATTTGGTCATATTAAATCTACTATAGGTAGATTAAATTCGGAGTTAGAAAACTTCAGGCTTTACCTTACTCTCCTCAAATTGGTGGTTATATCCTAAATTACTCTCAAACAGTTGGACTATTGGTATGAAATTGAACATAGTTTCTACAAACAAAAATCTAGAATCGACTACTTTACTCAGTATGATAGAAACACTCACTTTTTTCATAATACTGTGAAACTCAGAAACATGTACAATACAGTTCACACCATTAGAGATGATCAAGGTAATTGGCTTGAGAATAAAGAGCAGGTTGCTGATTTGCTTTCTAAACATTTTAAGAAAATTTATACTTCTTCCAACCCTAGGAATATGGATATTGAAGAAGCTTTAAGGTTTGTCAGTCCTATTATTTCTGATGAAGTAAATTCCTCCTTAACTGCCATCCCTTCGATTAATGAAATCACGGATACAGTTAACAAACTAGATCCTTTGAGTTCTCCGGGACCGGATGGTTTCCCGGCGAGATTCTTCAAGGATAGTTGGGACATTGTTCAGTCTAAAGTTGTGTCTCATGTTGAGAGTTTTTTCAAAAATAAATTTCTTCTTAAGCAATCTAATTTCACTTTTATTACTTTAATTCCTAAAACTAAAAATGCCTCTTCTCCGCATGACTTCAGACCTATTAGTTTAGCTAACTCAGTCAACAAAATTATTTCTAAAATTCTAACTAATCGATTGAAACCTCTATTAGACACTTTGATTTCTCCTTTTCAATCTGCATTTGTTGCCAATAGACAGATTCATGATAATATTGTTATCACCCATGCATTAAATTCTTCATTCCTTTAAAAAGAAAAAGAAAAATTCAAAAAATTGTCATCTTGCTATTAAGCTTGATTTATCTAAGGCTTTTGATAGGTTGGAATGGCCTTTTATTCTTGCGTTTTTTAGGAAGCTTGGTTTTTCTGAAGACTAGTGTCAAATGATCTTGCAATGTATTAGTACAGTTTCTTATTCTGTTCTGGTTAATGGTTCTCCTAGAGCCACCTTCCTTCCTTCTAGAGGCATTAGACAGGGTGATTGCCTTTCTCCATACATATTTATTCTTTGTATGTAAGTTCTGTCTCAACTACTTTTAAAAGCTGAAGAACAAAGATTCAAGGTTTTAAGTTCAAGAAGAATAGTCCTTCGATTTCACATTTATTTTTCGCAAATGATTGTATGTTGTTTGCTAAAGCTTCTGTTACTTATGCAAGGAATCTTATCAAGATTATTAATGTCTTTGCTAAAGCTTCAGGTCAGGCGATAAATTTTGAAAAGTCGGGTTTCATCACTAGTGGTAAGATGCATCATAGGCATATAATTTTTTTATTTAGAACCCTTAAAATGGAATTTCTTAGTAACTCTGAAAAATATCTTGGTACCCCATTATTTATAGGTAAAGATAAAACTAAATCCTTCAATGTTCTCATTGACAATTTTTATGCTAGATTGAGTTCTTCTAAGAAGTCCAATTTAAATGTTGCTGGTAGAAGTGTAGTTACTAAACATGTGTTGTCTAGTTTAGCTATTTATCGTATGGCTTGCTTTCCTTTGCCGAAAACAGTTACGTCTAAAATTGATACTATTCAAAGAACCTTCTGGTGGTCAAAAAAAAAAATCCTAAACATGTTGTTTACTTTCGTTCTTGGGGTGATATTGGTAAAGCTAATCGAGTGGAGGTTTAGGTATTAGGAATATATGCCACTAATAGGGTTTTTATCTGTAAATTTGGTTGGAAAATTATTAATAAACCGAACATATTACTTACTACATTTTTAAGGATTGATATTTTCCTAACCAGAACTTATTAGAAATTGACAAAGCTGCTGATACTTCCTCCTGGATATGGAAAGGTATTGTAAAAGGGTTACACTTTATCAGAGCTAATTCAGTGGTAAAAATAAACAATGGGGCTTCTACTCGTATATGGAGTTCTAACTGGATTCCAGGGTATGGTAATCCTCCTATTTCTGATCATTCTTCTAGCAGTAATTATATCTTTGTTAATGACCTTATAGATAATCATAATAAGTGTTGGAATGTCAGTCTGTTATCTTTCTTATTCTTTCCGGATGATGTTATCAGAATTAGATCTATTAGGTTAAATCTTAATCAGTGTGACTCCTTAATGTGGGCTCACACCAGAAATGGTAAGTTTACGATTAAGTCAGCCTATAAAATTTATATGAATGATATTAGTTCCTCTGAAGATTCGGCTTTTTGGAGGAAAGTTTGGGGTATTGATTGTCTGCCAAAGATTAAGTTCTTCTTGTGGAAAATTTTTGCTCAAATGCTTCCTGTCAACTCTTTGCTTCAGCTTTATAACCCTTATGTTGATGTGATTTGTCCTTTGTGTCATAGCCATGAAGAAACTATTTTGCACTTGTTTGTGAAATGCTTTGTTGCTTCTCATATTTGGTTTGGAGTTTCTTTACAACACTTGATTCCTGCAGATTTGGAATGGATTGATGACTTTTTCCTGTTTTGGCATGATTCAACTCTTGGTATTTCTCCCTTTAAAGTCTCTTGGCCTAGTATTGGTGCTATTGTCATGTGGTGTATTTGGAAGTTAAGATGTGATGTGCTTTTTAGATATACTACTATTGATTTGAACAAGGTCATTTTGGAAACTAAGAAAATGATTAACACCTATATTGCCCCTCTTGTTTGCTCTGGTGCTTTTGTCAAAGATTATAAAGTCCCCTTAGATGTTGTGGATCATTTTATGTTTTCTGATAGTTCTTTTAAAGATTTTAAAATGAGTTTGGGTGTTATCTGGTGTGATATTTCAGTAAAATTAAAGAGTTCTCGCTCAGACTTTGGCTTGATTCCAGATGCAGTAGGTGCTGAAGCAGCTGCTCTCATTTTGGCGATCTCTTGGGCAGAAGAGATGAATCTTTCCAAAGTTGTCTTTATTAGTGATTGTCTCCAATTTGTGGATTATGTGATTGGAGTCAGCTCTAATATTGCTTGGAGAAGTGAAGATCTTCTTAATCAGTGTCAGGTTTTAATTTCTAGTTCTTGCTCCTTTAAAGTTGTGTTTGTAAATCGTGTGAAAAGCCATCTAGCAGGCCGGCTTGCTGGTCGTGCTAGAAATCTTAGTCTTAAGGGTCTTTGGGCCTCCTATCCCTATTTTTTGAACTCTCTTGTGAGGAAGGAGAACTTGAATGTTGTTTGTCCTCGTTTGATTGGGGGCCATAAATATTAATTGGGGGCCTTGACATTTTATTTGCACCCCAAATTTTTCAGGGGCGTATTAAACCGATTGTGAAAATATTATTTTACCCTTCACAAAAAATAAATCTTAAAAACCTATTAACCCTTAATCCTAAGCCCCAATTCATTTCTAATTCTAAACAAAAAGATCCCTCCTCCCCTCTCACCCTCTCGACTTTTCTCTTCTCCTCCATTAACGACTCCAAGAAAAAAAAAATTCACCCCGAAAAATTTCAGTTACAGTAAAAGGGTCGTCAATTCGACAAGCCTAAACCCTAACGATTTTTCATATGCATGTAGAGTCCATAAAAAATCGTTAGGGTATATGATGATCAAGATAACGACCCTATTTCTGGTTTTCATATTTTTACCTTAGATTAGAGTCGTTAACATAATATTAGAAACCTATGACGATCCTCTATGGACGACCCTTTTTTAAACGTCAACGATCCCAGGTGAAAAACAAGCAACCTCTCTGTCCCAAAAATTTTCAGAGTCGTCTTGGTATAGACACACAAAATAACGACTCTTTATGACCCAAGTTAAGAGTCGTCAGGGTATATCATATTACCCTGACGATTTTTCATAACCTGGAAAAGTTGCAGGTTTGAGTCGTCAGGGTATATCATATTACCCTGACGATTTTTCATAGCCTGGAAAAGTTGCAGGTTTGAGTTGTCATTTTTGGTGTCAATACATTGACGACTTTTATAGAGTCGTTGGGTATACATCCCTCGACATTGACGACTCTTTCTCTGTGTTGTGACATATATCCAATCCATGGGAGAATTTAAGATAATCTTACCATAAACACAATCATCTTTGTTACTTGAACCTTCGCCAACATCATTTCCCCTACTTGAATTACTCATTTCTAAAAACCTCAAGTTTTCCTCTAAAACCTCCTCTTCTTCTTCTCAACTCACAAAAAAAAAATAATCTAAAATCTGATTTTAATCTAACATAATCTACACACTAATTAAATTAACTTTATTAAGTTTTAATACTAATCATTCAGGGGCAGTTTAGGTATTTAGAAAATATTTTTATAAGGGGTGACCCAAATTAGGTTTGGGTGACCTTTTTTGTCCTCTAGTGCAAGGCCCCCAATTAAAATGTTTGGCCCCCAATCAAATTAGGTTGTTTGTAATTCTCTCCTTTATTAATCCCATTGTGTGTTTCTTAGTAAAAAAAAAAAAAAGAAAAAAAAAAATAGATAATGGTTCTTTGATCCCATGAAAACTAAACAACCCGCGCTTAGGCTAGCCCCAATGGTATCCAACATCCAACATTTTACACTGTTGAAGTGTCGTTCTTTAGTGATAAATCTTTGCGTTACCGCGGATCCAAGTTGGATCTAAGCAAAGGTACGCAGCCAAACTAAAAGGCAAAACGCGAGTTACAACTGCGTATGGAAAAAAAATTCGGGGAATATTCTTCCGGACGCAGTTTCAACTGCGTCGCACGCATATTGAATCTGCATATTGCTTAGACGCGATTCTGAATGCGTGGCGGTTCAATATTTGTTTGACCTTTTTTCCTACACCCGTTTACACTTTGTAATGTTAAATTCGAGTATTTTTCGTATACTATCTCAAATAGAACTCTGGTTGAACATAGCCCAGTTATGTAGATAAAAGCACTCGTACTACTCAGGCTGTGCAGTTGCCATTAAGTCATCCAGATGTTGTATTTTCCTAAATGTTCCGTCTCGCTTATCTACTAAGTTGTCGGCCTTATGTTGTATCTCGTCGGCACGTTGTGATAGTTGGGATAACTTCTCATACCTAGACCAATCGATATCCTCCATAATCTAAAAGGGAAAAGACCAAGGGAAGCACAATCAACATGTGAATAACAATTATCAAACGCCTATGTTAATGTTATGCACAATCAACATATGAATTCACACGTTCACATTCACATCACATGGAGGGATGCACATTGCTCAAATAAAAATCTTAGTCAAAGTGATACTAACAACATCGGTTCCACCACTTGAATCTTCTAAACATCAACTCAAAAGAATACATGACTTAATCATAAAAACACATTGCAAAATGCTATAAACCACAAAATCAATTTCCAACAAAATAATATTTACAACAAAATCATATTAACAACAAAGTCATGTTAACTACATCAAATTAACAACATCAATTTCCATAAAAATCATACTAACAACATCAATTTCACCCATATATTCATCTCAACCTCAACTACATCATATTAACAACCTCAATTTCCAACAAAATCATATTAACAACATCAATTTCACCCATATATTCATCTCAACCTAAACTACAACATATTAAAACCATCCATTATATTAACAACATCCATTTCATATTAACAACATTAAATTAACAAAATCATATTAACAACATCCATTTCACCCTAATCAAATTACAAATTTCAAATACATTATACCAACCATAAACACAACTAATTCAATCCATCAAATTAAGAATCAATCATTGTTTTATGTTTCACCAAAATTAACCACAAATAGCAAAAACCCTAACTCACATTTTAATTTTTTGAAATCAATACAAAAATTATACATACAACTGCAATATCAACATAATGAAGATTATGCATCCAATAACACCTAAATCAATCCATTTATAACTAAAATCAAGAATCATAAAACAACTAAACCAAAAAATAAAATTACTTACCTAGTGTGGATTTTGATGATGAAATCTCACAAAAATACCACCAATCGATTCCCCTCGGCTTCTAGAACAAACCCTTGTAAATTTTCCGCGCCTTAAACACAATTTTTTTTCAATCAAACCATGAGAAGGGAGGTGAGGTTGAAGAACAAGAGAGGAAGAAAGAAAAGAGAAGAAGGTCGGGTGGACTTTCGTAAGTTTTAGGGTTCTCATGAAACGCAAGTTCAAAGCTGACTGCGTGTTGACGGGTCAACAAGGTCAATACGCATGTTGAAACTGCGTTTTGTGAGTTTCCTATGCGGCCTATTTCAAAGCTGCGTTGCACGTGAGGTTCGAACTGGCGTTTCATCTGGAGATCTTGGGTTCCCATTGCGCTCGGGCGAGGTGTTTTGGTGACGTGGATCCAACATTCTGCTTGAATCTTGGACCACGATTGGGGCTAGCCTTATATAAGATTAGATAATGTGTACCCACTCGGTTATAAATTTGAGTCACGATTGCCTTAAAAACAAATAAGTCACGAGTTGCAGCAGTGTTGAGTCATAGGATCGTTACTTGGGTCACAAGTAGATGACCAAGTCAAGAATTTACCAAGTTATCATCCCTTAGAGCAACTGCAGTGGGCGACTAAACCCATTTATTTGGTCTTTGAACCAGGCGTAGCGGGACGTATCATCGACCAAAACCCGGACTAAATGAACGATGGCGATTATATTTGGTCGGGACCAAAGACTAAACCCAAATTATAGTCGAGCGAACGTATAGTGTACGCCCCACACCGGCGAACGTATAGTGTACGCCCCACAACGAAGCGAACGTATAGTGTGCGCGCACACCGGGCGAACGTATAGCCTCGCGCCATTTTTTTTTTTTTTTTTTTAAAATTTTTTTGTGTGGGGCGAGGTTTATACCTCCGCCCCACTAAACTTTTCAAATTCTTTTGATGGGGCGAGGTTTATACCTCCGCCCCATTGTTTTTTTATTTTTTTTATTTTTTAATTTTTTTTTTTTCGAAATCTCCCCCACTCCAGGCGAACGTATAATCCACGCCCCACCACCAGGCGAACGTATTCTTCACGCCCCACACCAGGCGAACGTATAATCCACGCCCCACCACCAGGCGAACGTATAATCCACGCCCCACCAAATTTAGTCTTCCACCCGCTGCGTCACACGATGGACCAAACTAAAATTTGGTCTTTTTTTTTGGTCTTTGATCTTTGGGTTTAGTCGCACCACTGGAGTTGCTCTTAAGATAATAAGAAAAGCAGATTAGAGACTACCGATTTTACCCTGACAAATCAGCTAATTTTATATTCTTGGTTTCGATATGAATAAGACTCTTCTTCCCTAGAACTAACGAGAGAGAAGGGCGATTGTCGGAACATTTTCGAATTTGAGAGAGAGAGAAATCAAAAGCTTTTCGAATTTGAGAGATTTCAGAAACCCTAGTTATTGTTTTCCTCTTTTCTCCCACTTTCTCTTCCTCTCTGAAATTCGTTGTTCGCTTCAAACCCTAGAAATTTAAAATGAGAGCAATTCTTCATATTCAGGGAGGAAAATGTGGTAACCAGATCAAATTGGAAGATATGAAGGAGATTCAGAGCTTCAATTAGAGAGAATCAATGTTTATTACAATGAAGCAAGTTGTGGACGATATGTACCAAGCTGTACTTATGGATCTTGAACCTGGTAGTTTCCTTTTGGTCCGATCTTCAGACCTGATAACTAAGTTTTTGGTGCTGAGTTGATCGATTCTGGTCTTGATGTTGTCAGAAAACAGTGACTGTCTACAGGGTATATTTTCTAAACCCTAAATTCTTTTTATTTTCATTTACTTTCCCACATATAGATCTGTTGGCTATAAAAAGGTCCTTGTCTATTGATGAGTTTTTGGTCTTGTTGTTTAGGATGTTAGATTTTAGGGTTATTGATGAGTTACTAGAAATCAGAAACAGCCATAATATGCCCCTGCATCAGTTATTATGCTTTATCTGGATTTGGTGTTTTTTTTAGTGATATCTTATGATTCTTGTTTAGTTCAGTGGTTTAGTGTTTTTTAAAAATTCTAACTTCTAAGTGCTCTGTGTTCTAGGAGTTTGTTTTGGTAAGTTTTTATTTATGGTGATTGTTTGATCTGTAGGATTTCATTCTTTGGGAGGAGGACCATTTGATACCTGCAACAACGGCTGTTTGAGGTTTCCCTGATAATTGAACTCTGACGTGAGAAAGCTTGCTGTTAACTTGATCCAATTCCCCGTCTTCACTTTTTCATGGTTGGAGTTGCTCCACTTGCATCCCGTGGATCTCAGCAATACAGAGATGTGGGATTTAAAGAACATTATGTGAGCTGTTGATCCTGGACATGGACAATACTTGACTGAAAACTATCAGCATAAGTGAAGAGAAAATCCTAAGTATGCGAATAAAATATCAGAATGGGGACTCGATCTTCTTCTACCTGATGTGCCTGCCGATCAATCTGTCTATTGAAGAATATAAGTTTCCTCCACTCTCAACTTTTAAATTTCATATCGTTTCTTTACTTTAGATTTTCTCTTCATGTTGTGAATTTGGTGGAACCAAAGTTTAATTTCGAATTTCCTGTTGTGTTATTTGTGTGAATTTTGTGTAATATTTTGTGGTGATTTGTTGTGTTTGACTCTGTATGGGTTGTTGTGGTGAATTTCTGAATGTTGTGTTGACTCTGAATGGTTTGTTGTGGTGAATTTCTGAATGTTGTGTTGACTCTGTATGGTTTGTTGTGTTGACTCTGTATGGTTTGTTGTGGTGAATTTCTGAATGTTTTGTTGACTCTGTATGGTTTGTTGTGGTGAATCTGTGTGTGGAATGTTGTGGTGACTCTGTATGGTTTGTTGTGGTGAATCTGTGTGTGGAATGTTGTGGTCTCTAAATGGTTTGTTGTGGTGAATCTGTGTGGAATGTTGTGGTGACTCTGTATGGTTTGTTGATGTGTTTGAGAATCAAGGGTTTCACTTGCTTAAGGGTTCTTGACGGGTTTGTGTTCAGATTTAGTTTCTTAATGTGTTTTTGTATGGTCTTTTGTGGACATGAGTATTTGCTTGGTTTAATTTTCTCCATCTACATGTACACTTGTTCCTTGATTTGTCACCTCAATGGTTTGATCAAGCATTTGCTTTATTTCGTTTCAGGAAACCCATTCATTCAAGATGCGGAAATTACCAGGGAAGATGTCCACCTCCAATGTTACTGGCAAGTGTGAGCTCGGCACCCAAACGTTTAACCAATGTCCAGGCTCTGATTTGACCAAGAAGGAAAATGCATCCCACTACTTGCTAGATGCAACATTCTCTCAGTAAGTATATATGAGGTTTCTTTTATCTCTCAAGATGTAATAAAGGATAAGTAGTTTACCATTAAGCTTGTGCAAATATGCATGGGATTCTTTGTAGAATATGGTCAGAGGTTGTAATATATGCTTGTTTGTCTGGAACTCCAGTAGGGTGTTATCCACTGCTTATAATTGTTATTCTTTGTGATCTGTGACCATATTTCTCAGTCCTCGGTTGTAATAATGAACTATGAAATTCGTACAGGTTAAAGAGAAGCGGATAGAGCTCGAAAGATTGAAAACTACTTTTGTTCAAAGGGCATCTGAATTCTTGATGAAATATTTTGCTAGCTTGGTAGATAACTGACAAGAGTTATTTTCGCAGGTATTTCTACCTTTTTACTTTTAATCATGGTTATTAATATTTTTTTGTAGAAATTATAAAATTTGAACAACTTATTTTGGATGTCATTTCAGAGAGGGCAGCTAAAGAGACCTGATCATGCTGAAGAAAAAACTACAAATGCAGGACATATGCACTCCTCCTGCAGCGTTTAAAGGTTTCACTTTGTGGGCAAATCTATGGATGCAGCTAGAAGTCTAATTAAGTTATTTTTCGTTATACTGTGACTCACTTTTCTTTCCATTGACTTCAGAATCTTGACATCTTGACAAGAATTGCTTAGGTCCGTTGAGAAAAGCATACTGTAGTTCCCTTAACTTGCTTCTTCGTTTGGGAGGTACTATACTATCCACCGTATTTTATATAATTTTAATTTTTGGCCGTCACGTGTTTGTGCAGCATTGCTCATTTTAATTTGGTACAATGTTTCTTCATTGTAGTTTGACATTCATTTACTCGGACGACGGTTAATTTCTTCAAACCCCCACCATATTTCCTAGGATACTTTTGTATCTGTCTTAGAATATTTGTTAGCTTAATATATTCGCCGCAGCTAATAATGAATTTGATTCCCTTGTCGTCCTTGAGGTTTCCCCGTGGTTGTGATATTAGTTTTACACCAAGCACCTTTTTTATTATCTACATGTCATAGTTCAAACAGTGAGAATACCCAAATGATTTTGATATAATTTTCATCATATGTAGGCCCCTGAGTTTGCAAATGAGCTTCGTGCTAGTACAAAAGCATTAAAGAATCCAACAGTATGCTTGAAGCTTCTTCAGGCTCCAGTTCAGCGAACAATGTCAATACTTCACAGTTTCCGATGCATATTCAAAAATGGTCACAATTTTTATTCCACTCCATGTGGATGAGGTTATATTCTCTTCTTCTTATCTGGTTAAACTTTTATTACATAAATCTAGTCTGAATTTCTGACCATCTCCCTACGGTGCTGATACACAGCCTTTTTTGCACATTTCATGTGCTTTGAAGTTCCTGCACTTCTTCCTCCAAGTGGTCCTGCCAGTAGTAAGAAAGCAGCTAGTGATGATATAGATGATTTGAGGCATCATGGGGATCGATGACAATGATGTAAGATCTGGTAAGGCTTCCCCATTAAACATCTTATCACAATAGCAGCTACGTTTTAATATATTTTATTTTATTTACAATCAATCTATATGATTTTCTAGAGATGACAAGAATTTTATTTTGCAGTTAAAAATTCTATCGAGCTAGGAACTCTGAATGAGTCTCTCCAAGAATTGCTCACTGGAATCCAAGCGAAGTGTTAACCTCATGTACCGCTATCGTAATTGCCACATTATGAGTGAGTTCTACGACATGCTTTACTTTGGTTTTCCTATTCACAGCCCAAGAATTTTACTTCGAATGAATGTTATTTTGTGTTATTTTCTTTTGAACCAATCGTTACTTTCTCGTCCCTTTAAGACGTTCAAAAATATATACTAGCTAAATATGCTTTAACGTTTGTAGGAGGGTTTCTTTGCTGTTGTTGACTGGGCATTTAAGATTAATGACCGCAGGGATTACAGAGCGTTATCTTTCTGGTCAGAAAGCCGACACAGCAGGATTTCTGGGCCTCTTGCTTGATGACCCAGAGTCAAGAATTTCTATGCAGTTCAATCTAGTAAGCAATGATCTTCCTGTGGATATGCATATATCCTAGCCTTGTTGGAAGCCGTTCTTTGTTTGAATCTACAAAGTTTTGCAGTTTGTAGATGAAGCTTGCTGCCAGATTGAGAGAAATGAGCACTGCGTTTGCTAAATGGGCGTCTTATCTTATATTCCAAGGTAATTTGGCGTTCATGTTTGTTGATCTTAAGTATCAATTACATAGAAATACGTAAGAGCCGATTTTCACATGATTTAAATGAAGGGTACCCTTGGCATTTCTTGACTAATATGCAAAAACATTCGTAGAATCCTTCCATTGCCTCCAATTATGTTTAACATAGTTCTTCGAAATTAATTTTGCATTATAATATACTAGTTCTTGGAAAATAATTTTGCACTATAATATACTAAATTTTGCAGTTCGCGGATGAAGCTTGCTGCCAGATTCAGGGACTTGAGCGCAACGTTCGCCAAATGGGTGTGTGTTATCTTAAATTCCAAGGTAATTGGTGTTCATGTGTGTTGATCTTAAGTTTCAATTTTACAGTATTACATATGAGCCGATTTTTACATGATTTAAATTAAATGAAGGGTACACTTGGGCATGCTTTCTTGTATAATATGCAAAAACATTCTTAGAATCTTTCCGTTGCCTCCCAAGTATGTTTGAAATAGTTCTTGGAAATGAATTCTGATTTATAATATCTTGATCTGTCTAATGCAATCTATATGTACCTATTCAATTCCAGTGTAGACTAAGCATGTGTAATGTCTCCTTTTCCAATTGAAATAGGTTTGCAACCCTTGCTACTCGTATGGAACAGTACATCCAGGGAGAATCTATTTACACTGTAAGTTTTTCTTGTTCTCTCTCTCTCTCTCTCTCTCTCTCTCTCTCTTTTATGTATATATATAACACACATCGCTTTTGGGTACCCCCGGCTTATAAAAATGATACCTCCAAATATATAAATGATGCCGCCGATTTATTAAAGTACTGTCGCATATTTAAATGGTGATTTATTAAATTTGGCTTTTGGATACCGAGCTTAGATAAATGATACCTTCGAATATTCTATTAAAGTACTGTCGCATATTTAAATGGTGATTTATTAAATTTGGCTTTTGGATACCCCCGGCTTATAAAAATGATACCTCCAAATATATAAATGATGCCGCCGATTTATTAAAGTACTGTCGCATTTTTAAATGGTGATTTATTAAATTTGGCTTTTGGATACCGAGCTTAGATAAATGATACCTTCGAATATTCTATTAAAGTACCGTCGCATATTTAAATGGTGATTTATTAAATTTGGCTTTTGGATACCGGGCTTAGATAAATGATACCTTCGAATATTCTATTAAAGTACTGTCGCAAATTATCTATATAAATGATACCTTCGAATATACAACCGATGATTTATTGAAGTACCGTCGCATATGGAAATGATACCTTCAAATAAATGATGCCTTCGATTTATTAAAGTACAGTCGCATATACAAATGATGGTTTATTAAAGTACTGTCGCAAATTTGGCCTTTGGGAATACTGATTTATTAAAATACGATACCTTCAAGTATATGAATGATACCTTCGATTTATTAAAGTACAGTCGCATATAAAAATGATGATTTATTGTAGTACTGTCGCAGATTTGGCTTTTGGGAACCATTGCCTTGTATAAATGATACCTTCGAATATATAAATGATGCCTATTAAAGTACCGTCGCATATATGGATGATGATTTATTAAGCTACCGTCGCAAAAAGGGTGGTTGCTGTTGACAGTTCATACCATCTATTTGGGGATGATTGTATGCTTGACAGTATTAAAAGGTAGTTGTTGCTGCTTTCCCGTGCGAGGATTATATTGTCGGAGAAGAGATGGTTACTGCTTTGCAGTTCATACCATCTATTCGGAGATGAAGAACTACGTCGTGCTTGATCCCCTCGAGCTGCGGAGAAGGGTACGTAGGCAGCCGCTTTGCGGTCCAGCACAACGGTGGGAGGTTGTTCATATTTAAGGAAAAGAGTTGGTTACTGCGTGGCAGTTCATACCATCTATTTGGAGAAGAACTACGTTGTGCTTGATCCCCTCGAGCTGCGGAGAAGGGTACGTAGGCAGCCGCTTTGCGGTCCAGCACAACTGTGGGAGGTTGTTCATATTTAAGGAAAAAGATTTGGTTACTGCTTGGCAGTTCATGCCATCTAGTTGGATCTATTCGGAGATGAAGAACTACGTCGTGCTTGATCCCCTCGAGCCATGGAGTAGGGTACGTAGGCAGCCGCTTTGCGGTCCAGCACAACTGTGCGAGGTTATTCATATCGTCGGAAAAGAGTTGGTTACTGCTTGGCAGTTCATACCATCTATTCGAGGATGATTGTAACCCTGGCAGTGTCAGGAGGTGCATTTTGTAGGAAAAGATTTGGTTACTGCTTGGCAGTTCATACCATCTATTCCGAGATATTGTAACCTAGACTCTGCGCATGGACTCCTTGCTGGAAATCCACCACTCAGAGACCGTCTTACGGTATGTGTATTCCTTAAGAAGCAGCAGGATGATTGTAACCCTGGCAGTATCAAGAGGTGCATTTTGTAGGAAAAGATTTGGTTACTGCTTGGCAGTTCATACCATCTATTCGGAGATATTGTAACCTTGACTCTGCGCATGGACTCCTTGCTGGAAATCCACCACTCAGAGACCGAATTTGCTGGAAATCCACCACTCAGAGACCGAATTACGGTATGTGTATTCCTTCGGAAACCTTCTGGGCTAATTTCTTGCTGTCTGGGAAGACATATTTCTTGATCTCTTAGCCCTTGGGTTAGTTTCTTGCTCATCAACTTGTGGGTTTTTGACAAGAAGTATGTGTCAGCTTTACGTTTCAATTTCTTAACATGTATGAGTCATTGTTTCTTCTAGGTACCTTACTGGTAGTGAATGAATGCTGGAGTCATGTGTTATTGCTAGAGATAGATTCTTCCAAATGGTAATGTGTTTCCAACAGATGGAAGGCGGCTACTGCATCTTTTGGAAGACCCAATTTGCTGATGTAGATTGATACCTATACTAAGCAATTAGCAATTTGTTGACCCTTCCAACAGCATTTGTTTCAAATTTGTCTCTAGTGCTTTAGCATATTACAAACTTTTGATAACTGTCAGCATGTTACTTACAAGCCTAATAAGTGTATGGAACTAAAAGAAGAACGTTTAAAAGAAGAACTAGGTACCTTATCTTGTGTTGAAATAGCAAATAAGGTACCTAGGTCTTCTTTTGTAGAAGGCTAGAAGCAATGGTTGAAGCCTTGCAGCATACCGCTGAACATTGTGTTCAACTTTGGAAACAATGGTGGAAACAGACAATCACATGTATGTCATTTGTCTTCTTGTCCATTTTGTTAGCATTTGACCATAGTAACCAAGTAAGATAACTTTGAATTTTTATGGATTGCACTCTTTAAGACAAAAGAGAATAAATTTCATTATAGTGTTGCTTTCTTTCTCACCGTTGACTCTATATACGAAAGTTTCTGACTGTATCGAGGGGTGTAATTATTGGCAGGAGAAATGACTGGAGGCACAGTTTAAAACACTCATAAAATTCACTTTACATGTAAGAATAAGTGCTCTGATAAAGTTGTTTCTCACGAGTATCCTTGTCAAATGATAAAGCAGGCACTAAAAGTTGTTTGGAGTACCCATGTCGGGGATGACGACCTATACTAGCTCCCTACGAGGAGTGGTAGAACTTCAAATGGTGATTTGAAGGTATGCTTTCTTTTTTTTTTGAACTGTTGCCTGAGATGAACAAACAGAATCAAAAGTCTTGATCCTGCCTTGCTAAGGCCTGGGAGTATAGATAGGAAAATTTAATTCCTTCTTCCTGACGCCAAAACAAGGAGTGTCTTCATTCAGTGTCTTCATTCATATACTGTTGCATTGTATTTTTGCCATTGTCAGCATTCAGTATAAACACCTCTGTTTTGTTTGTGATTGTGGTATGATTGTTTGTATACTGGAGAATTTAGATCCACACTTCAAGGATAACATTGGCAGATGATGTTAACCTAGAAGAGTTTGTGATGATGACTAACCTAGAAGAGTTTGTGATGATGACCAAGGATGAGTTTTCAAGAGCTGCTATCAAGGATGTATGTACTGAGGCCGAATGGCGTATGAAGGTAAACATTTATACGAAAAGATTGTTGAGTTAGATTATGCTCTGATTGTATTTTAGCTGAACATCAAGATCGGCAACCCACTTGCATACACCTAAATACGTAAACCTCCTACTGCTGTCTGCATATCTAAGCTTTAGCAGTTGTTAAATTTTGAAGAATAGAAACTAGGTTTTCAACTACTTTGCCTGTATGTAATTTAGTGTTGATGCCAATGGGCTATAAAGGGCACTCAGTAAGTTAAGCTTATCAGTTGCGTAGTTGTAAAAACGTAAAACTCTTGGGCATCTATGTTTTCACCATCTTTATAAGCATCTCTTTTTTCTACTAGTTTTGATGTTGCTTCTGGAGGTTGGTTATTTCCTTTCAAAACAGTCTATTGCTATTTGACCCTCGATAATTCCTGTTGAAGAATTTGTTAGCTAGCAAACTTCTGAGTTCTCGATTGGTTCTTTGAGGTGATGGGTTTTTCCTATTGCGGTTCTGCACCTTTCGATTATGAGAACAAGTCAACAATTTGTCTGCTATCTTGGTTAGTTTTCTTGTCATCCTGGTTTGATTTTCTTTGTGTTAAAACATTTTTAAACTTTTACTTTCTTTAAAATCATCTATATAATTAAATAAGGTTGGCTTCTAAATGTTCATTTTGAATTAGCACTGTACGCTTCCTGCTTGTCAGAAGGACTTTACATGTAATGTAAGAAAACAAGTCATGGGGAGCTTTTAGATAATCTGGATATTTGCTTGCCATTTCCTTGTTTATGATTCCGTTTTCATTATCGGGATCGTTTTCTTTTTATTATTTCTGCGGCGCTCGTTGTTCAACTTTATAACAGTACTATAGCTTGTCCATGGTTACTGAAATGATATATGCAGTTTCTATATCCTTAGCTTCTTAAGTTTCTACCAAATTTTATGCTCTTTTTCTTTTTTAATTTATCGTATTTCTTTCCTTAACTATTTATGAAGTTGAAGATGTATATATTGGTAGTGGAGTAAATTGTTATAATCCTCGCCAATAGTCTATAGGTCTAGTTTCAGTAAAGGGGGGGTCCAAGTTTCTGCACCATTGTAATTTGTCTTCCCTGGATGTTTGACGCCACCATACAGATGTGTTTATGGAGTGGAGTTCTCCATACCTATGGAGTTCATCTCATGTTTATGAATGTGTTTAGGGTACTGGTAGTGGGTAGATATCACGACGAATAAATGAGAAATTGTAGGATTAGCAGGTGACCTGTGGGTTTGATCCATCTTCAATATGATTAAGCATTATTTCTTACTTTCGTTTGTCAGATTTCTTTAGTGAAATGGTAAAGAGGAGTTAGTCAGTGATGTTTCCAAGGGGTGAAAACCTACAGATAGACCGTTGAGGCGTTACCCTCTTCCGGTGTGTAATGCTGGAAAAAAGGAGGCCAGCTGACCTATCTTGGCTTTCAATTCTAGCGGCCTACCCAAAAGAATTGAACGTATATTGCTACTGTTAAAGTCACGGGACTAGACTGAACCCTATAAAAGACTGAACCAAATTTAAGGATTCTTTCGATTTTTTTTGGTGCTGTAACAAGAATTATAGGGTCTGTTTTCACGTCATTCTTGTGTATCGCTGGTTGGAGAATTTCATTCCATCTTGTTGCAATCAATTTGAAGTAACATGGTTGAATTTTGGTCCCAGTGTTTGCCAAAAATCCTCGGTATGCCAACTGAGAGTCCAACGGAAATACTTTAATGTCAGATTACTGTCGCGCCAATTGATAGTCCAATCCTCGGTATTAACGTGTCATTTGGTCGTTGGCCAATGTGGTCAGAACTTATCGGTAATTACATGCCTAGAGAAACGCATGTATTTCGTTGTCTTCTTCATAATGGAATGGAATCCGTTTGACCAGAAAAAATAAGTTTCATTTCCAAAGAACAAAAGAATCAGCTTCAATTCTTGGTACTTACCATTTTTATCACTCAAGATCCTAACATCTTCTCTCTCTAGGCAAACAAAGAAACATAGATTAAACATAGATAAACGGAACCCTATAAAAGCCTGACCCTCCTGACACTATCAGTCTCCAGTTTCTCTAACCAAATTTAAGGATCTGTCGCATTGTTTATCACGGAAATCGTTAATGTCAGATTACTGTCGTGCATGGCGCAGTGGCCAGTGGAATCATTTTTTCAAGGTGGTCAGAACTTGTCGGTGTTTACGTTTCGTCCCTAATATTCATGCTTAGGGGAATCCGTTTGACCAGGAAAAAAAAAAATGGAGAAATAGCATCCTAGCTGAATTTCAAATCTATAAATAGCATAACACTACGCTTATTCTCGTAAATAGCTCATAGATTAGCTAAAGGCTCTCTCGGTATCCAGGAGAGAAATTACAGAAATGCGGAGGAAAAAAAGAAATGGATTTTTGTAACGATTTGGTGTTGGATATCACAATTATGGTCGCCGTTGTGACAGGGGGCGGAATCCCCTCTGTGGGGCTGTGGTCAACTTGGCAAGTTCGGTTGTGGGGGGTCTAGGGTAGAGTGTGAGGCAGGCATAGTAATTTCAATTTGAAAACCTAATCTAAAATGCATGATGTCTCTTGAATATGTCTGTTGTTGATAGGCAGACATCTGCAAAAGACCAGAAATCTCTTATGAGTACACAGTAATGATTACTATTTCTTTTTTTCTTTGAAAGCACATCGAAAATATTGTTTTCTTCTAGGGTATTCTTAGTCGGGTCAAAGGAAAAACAATCCTTGAATCCGTTTTCGCTGTTAGGCTTTATTGAATCCGCATAATTCATTAACATGGTGTGCTCCAATTTTCATTTTTGAAAGGTTGAATTATTGTCTAAAAGATCCTTAAAGTATGGGTATACCCTTGTGTTTTTGATTTTCTTGTTTTAATCCAATTTTTCAATAGTTGATATATAAAAATAAAAACTACTTACTAAATTCCGAGTCCGCTCATATCGATTACATAACTGACGTTTGAGTTGGTAATTATTTTCTTTCGTATCAGCTTGTATAATCGGTATGCGTAGGATCGGAAATCTAGTGGGCAGATTTTGTTTCAACCATTATATGAGCCATATCCCATTCAGTAGCTTTAGTAAATTAATTCTCTTTTAACCTTCAAATATTGTGTATTAATATAAATATGTGACTGACAACTCAGTCTCTTTGTTGATATGCATGGAAGCTAGAAATGGTAGTTTTTGGATGGGTACCCAAGTCTATTTAGTATTTGAGAGCTGTTGATTTAGTCATTTGTCTGGAGGTAGTCCAAAATTTATTTACTAATTTGTTTACATTTCATTTTTAGGGCATGGCCAGTGACATAAAGTGTATCATATGCTTGTAGTCTTTCATTATTTGTAATCTTAGTTGTATGTTTTTATTGTGAAAGTCATTTCTCTATATGATTGGTTCCTTACGGAACTTTGATGCAGGTTTCTGTTTCAAGTGTAATGCGGCCACCTCTACCTTTACCTTCACCTTCATAAATTAGGAGGAAAAAAAAGAGAGATGGATATAACAAGTTGGTGTTGGATACCTCGTTCGTATTCGCCTTTGTGACAGGATTTCGGCCGCGGAAGCACCCAATAGCATAGGGTGAGGAAGCCCATTGTAATTTTAATTTAAAAACCTAGTCTAAAATGTGTGATGCCTCTTGATTATGTCTTCTCATCTCTTGATTATGTCTGTTGTTGATGAGCGGACATCTCCCAAAAAAACCTTAAATCTCTTATAAATATGGGTTATTATTTATTTTTTTCTCTTTTTTTTTCTTCTTAAAGCCCATCAAACTAACTTAGAATCCTAAAATAACATCATCAGTTCCTAAAATAACATGTTCGTGGTCGGGTAAAAGGTAATACAATCTTTGAATTCGATTACGATGCTAGGGCTTATGGAACCTGAAGGCATAATTCATTAACCAATTGTGCTCTAAATTTTCATTTTGGAAAGGTTGATCTATTTTCTAAAAGATCCTTGAAGTCAGGGGTATACATTTTTCCGTGTGTTCTTTGATCCTTTAGTTTTAACCCAATTTTCCAATAGTTGATACAAAATAAAAACTATTTATTGAATTTCCGATTCCGCTCATACCTATCATATAACTGGTGTTAGAGTTGGTATTTTTCTCATTCTTACCACCTTGTATAATCGGTATTAGTAGGCTCGGAAATCGAGTGTACAGATTTTGTTTTAACCCCTTTAGTAGCCACATCCCCTTCTAGAGGTGTAAATCGGGAATTGCCAGCACGGGCACAGACCAGCACCGCACAACACGTTAATTTCACGGGACGGGCTGGGTTTGACTGATCGGCGCAATAGCCCAGCACTACACGCAACACGAATTAGCACGTGGAACGACACATCACAACACGTCATAGTATGTATAAAATACTACACAAAATGGCACAATACATCACATATTTTTGTATTTTTCACAAAAGAGTCTTTATTCTAGCCAATTATTGACATTTTATTATCGTTATGTTGATTTATTTTCATTATAACACATATAATACCTAAATATTTGGAAAACATTTATATTGCAGAATATGAAATAGATGTGCCCGACACAGCACATCACGACACATCGCGTTTATTTTTCTGGCATAGCCCAGCATAACACGCCTTCTAGCACGTCACGCGATAATCTCCGACACAACATAACACGACACATAACACGTGATTTCGTGAGCTGGGCGGGGCCGGCATGCTTTACACCTTTATCCCCTTCGGTAGCTTTAGGTCGTAAGTTCTCTTTTAACTTTTGAATATTGTGTATCAGCATATGCATAAAAACTGGAAATGCTAGTATTAGGATGGGTACCCAACATTTTTTGTAGGGTAATTTTGGTCGGGTCAAAGGAAAAACAATCCTTGAATTCGGTTACGGTATTAGGTCGTGTTGAATCCCGCGGCATAATTCATTAACATGTTGTGTTCCAATTTTCATTTTTGAAAGGTTGAATTATTGTCTAAAAGATCCTTAAAGTCAGGGTACACCCGTGTGTTTTTTATTTTCTTGTTTTAATCCAATTTTCCAATAGTTGATATAAAAATAAAAACTACTTTTTAAATTCTGAGTCCGCTCATATCGATTATATAACTAACGTTAGAGTTGGTAATTCTTCTCTTTCGTACCAACATTATAATCGGTATACGCAGGATCGGAAATCTAGTGGGCGGATTTTGTTTCAACCCCTAAAGGAGTCACATCCCCTTCAGTAGCTTTAGTAAATTAATTATCTTTTAACCTTCGAATATTGTGTATTAATATAAATATGTGACTGACAACTCAGTCTCTTTGATCATATACATGGAAGCTAGAAATGGTAGTTTTTGGATGGGTACCCAAGTCTATTTGATATTTGAGAGCTGTTGATTTAATATTTGTTTGGAGGTAGTCCAAAATTTATTTGTTGATTTGTTTACATTTCATTTTTAGGGCATGGTCAGTGATATAAAATGTATCATATGCTCGTAGTATTTCATTATTCGTAATCTTAGTTGTATGTTTTTATTGTGAAAGTCATTTATCTATATGATTGGTTCCTTACAGAACTTTGATGCAGGTTTCTATTTCAAGTGTAATGCGGTCACCTCTATCTTTACCTTCACCTTCATAAATTAGGAGGAAAAAAAAGAGATGGATATAAAAAGTTGGTGTTGGATACCTCGTTCATATTCGCCTTTGTGACAGGATTTCGGCCGCGGAAGCACCCAATAGCACAGGGTGAGGAAGCCCATTGTAATTTTAATTTAAAAACCTAGTCTAAAATGCGTGATGCCTCTTGATTATGTCTGCTCATCTCTTTATTATGTTTGCTGTTGATGAGCGGACATCTCCCAAAAAACCTTAAATCTCTTATAAATATGGGTTATTATTTATTTTAGTATTTATTTTTTTCTCTTTTTTTTTTCTTTTTAAAGCCCATCGAACTAACTTACTGTTTTCTTCTATTTTAATAACATCATCAGAATCCTAAAATAAAATGTTCGTGGTCGGGTAAAAGGTAATACAATCTTTGAATTCGATTACGATGCTAGGGCTTATGGAACCTGAAGGCATAATTCATTAACATATTGTGCTCCAAATTTTCATTTTGGAAAGGTTGATCAATTTTCATAAGTCAGGGGTACACCATTTTTCCGTGTGTTCTTTGATCCTTTAGTTTTGGCCCAATTTTCCAATAGTTGATACAAAATAAAAATTACTTACTGAATTTCCGAATCCGCTCATACCGATCATACAACTGGTGTTAGAGTTGGTATTTTTCTCATTCTTACCAGCTTGCATAATTGTATTAGTAGGCTCGAACATCGAGTGTGCTTATTTTGTTTTAACCCATTTATTAGCCACATCCCTTTCTAGCACGTTGAACGACACAACACAACACGTCATAGTATGTATAAAATACTACACAAAATGGCACAATACATCACATTTTTTGTATATATTTATAAAAGAGCCTTTATTCTAGCCAATTATTGACATTTTATTATCGCTATGTTGATTTATTTTCATTATAACACATATAATACCTAAATATTTGGAAAACATTTATATTCCAGAGTATAAAATAGATGTTCCCGGCAGAGCACAACACGACACATCACGTTTATTTTTTTTTGGCATATCCCAGCACGACACGCCTTCTAACACGACAGGCCATAATCTCCGGCACAACAAAGCACGACACATAGCACGCGAAGCATGTGATTTCGTGAGCTGAACTGGGCCGACACGTTTTACACCTCTATCCCCTTCGGTAGCTTTAGTAGTTTTACACCTCTATCCCCTTCGGTAGCTTTAGTTAGTAAATTTTCTTTTAACTTTTGAATACTGTGTATTAACATATTCATAGAAACTAGAAATGCTAGTTTTAGGATGGGTACCCAAGTCTATTTGGTATTGAGAGTCGTTGCTTTATTCATTTGTCCCGAGGTAGTCCAAAATTTATTTGCTTGGTAAGAGAAAATGGTCTAATTTGTTTAGATTTCATTGTTTGGGCATGAACAGTTACATAAAGTGTATCATATGGTTTAGATTTCATTTTTTTGGGAATGAACAGTGACATAAAATGTATCATATGCTCGCAGTATTTCATTATTCGTAATCTTAGTTGTCTTTTTACATTGTGAAAGTCATTTCTCTATATGATTGGTCCCTTGCAGAACTTTGATGCAGGTTTCTGTTTCAAGTGTAATGCCGCCACTTCTACCTTTAATTACCTCCACCTTCGGAAATGAGGCAGCATAAGACCCGCAGTTTCAACTGTGTAATGAATAGTAGTAAGCTCTCTTATCATTTTTTTTTATTTTTTATTTTTTCATAAAAGAGGTAGAAAACCTCAACCCATTACATCATTTACTCTATCCCTCGCAGGGTAGGGATACAATAGAAAATCTTGGAGTCTCAAGTAGTACATCATATCTGACAGATTGTCTCATATCCAAGTGTTTGTAGTTGCATAAGTATTACAAAAGACCGAAAGATTTGCAGTTTCTCTAATAGCATATCTGCGGACTAATACAAAAGCTTGAATCTTAAAGTTAATACAAGAATTTGGGCTGTTTCCAGAGTTTGAACTAATGCTATAACGTCTTTCCTTCGCTTTTTCATACTTTCCCATCAACAACAACAAAGTAGGTTCAGAATCACTTTGACAAAGAAGATTATGTCCATTCCAGTCTGCTGCCCATTGAAAAGAAGCTTCAGCTCCTAGCTCTTCTAGCTTTTCTCTGGTAGTACAATTTAGATTAAGTCCCCTTGTAGCAATTGTTGTTCCAGCCCAATCAGTTATAGTTAGACCAACTCCAGAAGTTGAAATAGGGTTTAACATAGATATAGAAATATTAAGGTTATAGGCTAAGAAAGTTTTGTTACTTTTTGGTTTTTCTCTGAAAATCTCTAGAGTTTCATCTAGCATTGGGTTATAGAACAAAGTTTGCATGATGTTGTAGGATTTGTTATGAACATGCCTAAGACTATTAATAAATTTCACAATACTAGTAGCAGTATTAATACTGTTTTGATTTTCTTTGTTAAAACAAAATTACACCTGGCTTTCCAGATATGCCAAAGTACCACACTACAATATCCAGGCCATTTCATAGCATATCCTCCCCTAGAAGTATCTTCAAATATCTTGTTTAACCATTCATGGAAATCATTCCAATCATAACTAACATAAGACATATCAAAGTTTAAGTGCATCCAAACTTGTGTCGTAAAGTTACAATCAAGGAAAAGATGGGTAAGGGATTCTTCACCTGAGTTGCATAGTTGAAATTTGGTTTGTATATATGGTAAGATGACTGCCACTCGCACACTATTAGGAAGTATTGAGTGGGCAGCTTTCCACATAAAGGTTCTTATTAAAGGTGTTACTTTCAACTTCCAGATCATTTTCCAGTTTTTATTGTCCGAACCGCTAGAATTAATAGCATCGTAAAGAGAGCTTACAGTGAATTTACCTGTAGAATTTAGATTCCAGTGGGCAGAGTCCTTGGTGTTGATAGTCGGTATGTGATTTTTCTTGATTTTCTCTATTATTTATCAAAACATTTTTTTAGAATATTAAGATCCCATTGTTTATTATCAGAAAAGAGATGACATACCTTGTTTATATTTTCTACACCTGAGGTAGGCTTGATTATGGGAGTTTTAGCCGAAGGTATCCAATTATCTTCCAAAACATCTATATCTTCCCCATTTCCCAGCTTCCAATGGCAATTTCTTTTTAAATGGTTGACTCCAGTCAAAATACCTTTCCAAACCCAACTGTCATTTGGTTTGGCCTTTGTTTTTGTATGGAGGATATCACACTTGGGGTAGTATTTTGCTTTCAAAATCCTACAACAGAGAGAGGTCGGGTTCTCCTTGAGTCTCCATCCTATTTTTGCTATCATGACTTGGTTGAAGTTTTGGATATTTTTGATACCCAACCCTCCATCCTTGGTTAATTGGCATATGGAATCCCATGATTTTAGGCATATTCCTTTTTTTCCCTCGGAGTTTTTCCCATTCTCGTTCTTACCCCACCAAAAATCTCTTTGAAGCATAGTTAAAGTTATGCAAGTTTTCTTAGGGATTCTTAAACAGTTCATTTGGTACACAATTAGAGAAGAAGTGACAGTTTTAATCATGACCGTTTTTCCAGCGAGATTAAAGTTCTTACCGTTCCAACCTAGCACTCTATGTTTCATTTTCTCTACTAAAGGTTCAAAACACTTAATCTTGGATTTATTCGTAAACAGAGGCGATCCTAGGTATCTATCATCCAAAGGTATAACTTTCACCCCTAATATGTTCTGTATGGTACTGCTGATATCGAGGTCAATTTTTGTACTAAAGAAAACTCCTGATTTACTTAGGTTAATCAATTGACCCGAGGCAATACCGAAATCAGGGAAAATTTTAACAAGATTTCTACTAGTATCAACATTTTCATCACAAAAGATTAAACAATCATCAACAAACAATAGATGACTCACTTTAGGGGAATTTTTACAAACTTTGATACCTTTGATTAATCCTATATTTTCAGCATGTAAGATTGTTCTAGAAAGGTATTCCATACAAAACAGAAAGAGATAGGGAGAAATCGGATCTCCCTGCCTCAAACATCTAGAGGGTTTGAAGAAATCAGTGGGCGCACCATTTAAGAGAACATCAAGAGAAGTAGTTGATATGCATTGGTATACTAAATTACACCATCTTTCAGAAAAACCTAGTTGTATCATGATTTTTATAAGGAAATTCCATTCCACCCTATCGAAAGCTTTTGACATGTCTATTTTTAGTCCCATAAGGCCTGTTTTTTTCCTCATAGTATGAATTATCTCATGAGCTATTGTGATATTATCAGCTATCTGCCTTCCAGGAATGAAGGAAGATTGGAAATGGAGACACATTAAAAACTCTATATATTGATACTCCATATATTAATAAAAAAATTAGTCCCAACATGTAAAATCATATAGAAAATAACCACTACACCATTTTTAGGAATTAGCAACGGAGCACAGGACGTTGTCGACCAGGGGGTCGCAAATTCGGCGAGTTGACGTTTCAAAACACGGTGTTGCGGTTTTCGCAACGGCATAAGCTCCGTTGCTATTCTTGGTCGGCAACGGAGATTCGCAACGTACCATGCCGTTGCGACTTTGTTTATTCGCAACCAAGGTCTGCCGTTTGCTAAAACATTTCTAATTACAGAATACCCCCTACCCGGAACAATGGTTCTCGGTTCTAATTTAGCAACGAACATCGACGTTGCTAATCTTTTGCAACGAGAAAAAAAAGGTCGGGGATCAATTGACCTGGTCAAAATCCATTCCCCCATATTTACCCCACTGCAGTTACCCAGTTCCCCATATTCAGCATTCCACAGATATACAAACTTTTACACATTCATTCACTTTCATTTCCACATTTACCATTATGAAAAAAGAATTATTCAATTGAAGTTAACAAGTATTGAGTATTTTTATAGATTTGAATGACAATTGTAGTATCGATTAAAAAACATGTCACTTATGAAAGCATGTTTCATAAAATTCATGATAACTTGTTAGAACAATTACGGATGACTATTACCGGGGTGAATGCGGTCCAACCATAAAAAAATCCATGCTTTCGATTTGTTCTCCATCGGGAGACTTGTAGGTACTTGCCGGCAAGCACATGCTTCCAACAACCGACATTTCTACGGTCATTAGGTATGAACTATGCTTTTTCACCCGAAACATAGAGAACCCATAGTGGAAGAGAGAGTTAGGTGCCTTAAATCAGGAAGTGAGTCTCAACTTTGAAAAATATGTAGTATTTGTTAGTAGTGACTATTGACTAACCTGAGAAGCCCTCAGACAGAGAGAAGAAGCGAAGCCCGAGAGTACGAGATGCAACTAGAACAGAATAATACCATGAAATAAAATCATATCCGCGTCAACGCCACTAGAGCCCTTTCCCGTGCCTTCCCAACGCTTAATAGAGCAATTTGCAAGAATCAAAAGAGATCAAGTGAGTTTGAAAATTGTGCTTACTATCGCAATGCTAGTAAGTTGAAGAGTACCTTGGAATATTGGTGGAAGCTTATAAATCCCCAAAGCTCAGACAAGCAATCATGTACAATGACATCTGCATGAAAATGAAACATAACCAAGGTTAGGTTCTCTAATCCATTCACAATTGACCTGCATATCTTCGAATTTGGGAGGTAAAATATAGAGTCTGTAGCAAGACCGTAATGCGAGAAATTCTTGAGGGGTGAGGTCTCCACTCTGACTTGTCGAGATACGAATAAGCTTATTGAAGTATGGATCATCGGCCTGTCAAGTAAAGAGTATTTAATCTGCTACATATAACATGATAAAGGAAAATCTTAACTTCAAATCTTTGGTGAGTTCGTGTTTTCTACAAACAAGGAGTATTAGTCTTGATAATGCCAACGGTGATGGCTCAAATTTCAACAACAATTTCAGCCGTTATGACCATGGCACCGGCTTGCTTGAGAGTAGAAGGACAACCCTTTCCAACATTTCCTTATCCAAAGACAACGGTGATCTTACCATCAACCATGACATCATTGCAAATTGCATCCAAAAAAAAAGTTTCACAGATTAACCAAAATGAACTTCAAACTCGTATGATGGCGTTTGAATAATAGCACAACAAACAACTTCGTAGCTCTCACCATCTCCTTATCTAATTTCGGGATCAACATCACAACAATTGAACCTAACTAGAAAAAAGATGGTTAAGCTACCCGAACAAAAGCACCCAACAACTTTGAATTAGATTATGATTGTGGATGGGAGATAGCTTAGCTGCAGCAATCGTGTACTTAATAGCATCATTAATCTTAGAAAAGTGGGAAAATAGTTATTATGATGGGAATAAAACTTAGAAAAGTAGTTTGTTAAACTAAAACCATGTCAACGATTCAAACTGCAAGGGCCATATACTGTATGACTAATATTAGGCGCAAGTTACGCAAATTTATAAGGCCACTGGAAACTAGCATACTCATAACAATAAGCAAACATCGAAACTTGATGAGCGATTAATAAAGATTCACCTTCATTCACCTTTCCGCTGACGATGGTGGTAAAAACATTGTTCTCGTTAAGCTGGATTGGAAATATATCAGGTCTTCGTGCAGGTATAATCTTTCCCACTCCAGCCATAAAAGAGCAATACAATTCACATCAGTTTGTCATCTCACAAAAATAACTCGACTCATCTACAACTGACTGCAATGCTTCACAAAAAATAACAAGACTCAGAAACTACAACTACCCAAAAAAAAATTGTTCTCGCTATATAGCTAAAATCCAGATAGGCACATTACATTAACACAATTAAATGACATCTAAACCAGTCTTGTAGCTAGAAGATAAGGCTGTCAACACAGTTACATTTTAACGACAGGAAAAAAAAGTGAATATCTCGCAAACTCCCACAGCCTGACCATGGTATGTATTTCTACATATCAAAATGCGACAAAATAAGAAAAGAGAACATGGTTACAACTACTCATAAAACTACCGGAATCTCACAAATGCACAAGAAGAAGTCCAAGGTGATGTTAACATGCGAAAAAAGACTTGCTAATATATTTTAATTCGACAACAAAATAATTTTCCATGTACAACCTAAATCGAACATTTTTTTATGGCATAACAAGTGCAAATGAGTCAATTATAGTGAAATCAAGCACAAAACGGGATAAGTAAGTGAAAGGGGGAGGAGGATCTCACCATTGCAAAGTGAAATGCGGTCTAACAATACAAATACAAATGCCAAGTCACACCACTAACAACAAAGATCAACCTCACTCCTTAACATCACCACCAGCACACTCCACCAGGGACGGAGCCAGAACTTATGTGCTATGGGGTCGAACAAATTTTGTTCCAACAGTAAAAAAGAAACTTAATCCATAGTTAGGCTATATTAATCTATAATGCATCTCTAAAATACCTATACCATGGCTGCAGATTATTGGAACTAGATGAATAAGTATGTAACAAATCAAGGGTCCTTATCTTAGAGTAACTGGTGAGCTAGCGCAACCACTACAAGCTCCCTGCATTTGTAGCTTAACTACTGCAGATTCCTTAAAGAGATACAAAACGACGAAGATTTAAAATTGAACAGTTCTAGACACCCGCATCATTTTCTTTTAATCTGTCAGTTTGGGAAGAAGAAGCAAATTCATAAACTAAATTTGTATTGACACCACCGATAATAAGTTGACCATCAAGATTGAAACACAACATTAAAAGTAAACCAAAACAAAATACTCGGGAGAGATACTCTGTCAGTAAACATAAAGAAAATCTAACCGATATTCGAACTAATGAGTATAAAATTTCAATTATGACATAGACATTTTGCGCCCATCGAGACACTATAACTACATAAATGCCAACCATATTCTTCTTGAGATTTAAAATCCGGTGGGTGCAAGTGACCCAACTTGCACCCAACTTCCAGCATCCTACGAACACTTAATCTACTAGCACAATGTTATCGAAAACTTGACATAGTGAGATTAACCCAAAGAGCCTGTGTTCGGTTAGAAAATAGATCGAGTGATAAACCTAATAACAACAATTTATGGAAAAATCCACTGAGTTGATCAAGCTACAAAGCATTATAACGAAAATATAAGGAGAACTGTTAACTTTGAAGTTATCACCATATTTTTGGATACAATTTTCCATCAACGATCCTTGTTCCATCACCATCCTGCCCAAAATAAACATACACCAACAAGTTAACCAGAATCCCATTTTCAGTGCACATTTCCTAAAATACGAAATTGAGCAATAGATTAGTGGAGTTAAAGAATTTACCCATGAATCTTATTCTCAATCCTACCTTTCAAAACTTCTCCAAGACCAGGCCAAGCTCTATTCATGCATCTACACAGACAACAGAATAAGTTATCAAAATAAATCTTTCACCAGAAAAATAAAATTGAACCAAAAAAATAATTTGAAATTATATTTTTATCCTCATCTAGAAACAGAAAAACGATTCAGATACACATCTGTAACCCATCAAAAAAAAAAAAACCTGAATATGATAATCAGGAACCAGATCTTACTTGAGAGCATCAGGGATAACCATCCTCTTAATCTTGTCATATGGTGCTGGGATACCCTCATAAGCCTCGACTCAAGAAGCTGCAGCAGCCTCGCTTGGTCTTGTGTGGAATCACACTGGAAATAGTCGAATAACCAAAAAAACCCAAATATTAAATCAACTTCAAAAATCAAAATCAAACTTCAAAAGATCAAAATCAAACTTTAAAAAATCAACATCAGACGTGGGTTAGGGTTTACAAAAGAAACTTTCCCACAAATGGTCTTCTTCCTTCTTGAGAATAGAAAATATACTTCGTTCTATGAAAAGGTTCAAGCATCTCTTTGGCAGGACTCGGATGGTGCCTGCAACAATAATCACTAGCCTTATGAAATCCTTGTTCTTCTTTGTAATCGAACTCTCAAATTGGCATGACTATCTTCTTCTTCATGTTATAATCTTCAAAACCCATCCACTAATTTCTTCTCAATCATCACCAAATAGAAACCTAATTCCCATTCACAGAAAACCCTAACTTCTCAATTGAATTCGTATTCTTCAATCTCCGTATTTTCTAAATCCTTGATTCAACTATTCTTCTCTTGATCCGAGTCTTGTAAACTTTGTCACAATATCAACTCTCTCAAAACCCTATCCCTGATTCTTACAAAATCATCTTTCTCTTTCAATAAAAAATCCTAACAAAATCAAATCTATAAACTCATCATCTTCAGACTTAATCCATTTATCTCACTGGATTTATTCATAGACAACATGAAGAAGTTTTAGATATTCTTCACGCAGAGACAGAGAGGAGATGAGAGTTTAGAGTTGGAGAGGAGAGGAGAGGAGAGAGCAAGTTACGAGAGAGTCTCTGCTTGTGGCGGAGAAAAAAAGATGAAGGAAATGGATTAAGGGCAGGATAAGTCTAGATTGGGATTAAGGGTGGAAACAAAAAGAAGCACTCTTGACCAAAGTTTGATCGGGGCATGTTTATCAACTCTAGTGTTCCACCGCACACGCGATTCGCACGCAATCGAGCTCGGTTGCAATTCGCAACCTTGCTGTGAGGTTGCAAAATTAGCAACGGCACCCATCCGTTGCGAAAAATTAGCAACTAAGATTCGCAACCGAAATTTCGCAACCGACCTAGTGCCGTTGCGAATCTTAGTTACGAATCCCTTAAAATGGTGTAGTGAACCTCCATTTATTAATAACCTCTATATATTAATAATTTTGTTTGGTCCCAAGTGTATTAATATATGGAGTTTTTACTGTATAATCTTTTCAAGGTGTTTTTTCATTCTGGTAGCCATGAGTTTAGAGATTACTTTATAGATGGTATTACATAGGGCAATAGGTCTGAATTCAGCCGGGGTTATAGGATTAAGGGTTTTAGGAATTAAGGAAATAAATGTAGCATTTATCTCCTTAAGCATGTGGCCAGTCTTAAAAAAGTTTTGTATCATACTAGTAAGATCGGGACCTATGATCTCCAGTTTTGTTGGAAGAAAATTAGAGGGAAGCCGAAGTGGTCCCTGGCTTTTATTTGGTTCCATGGAAAATAAAGTTAATCTAATGTCATGGATAGTAGGAATAGAACATAGGGATTCATTATCAAGATCAGAGATACAAGAAGGAATTAGACCAATCATATCATTATCATTTTTTTTTATCATTTGTGATGTTATTTCTATAATATTTTCAGATTCTTTCTTTCTCCGAGATCTATAATTTTGGCACTTAGCATATCTGATCCATACGGAGCATTGGAGCTGCTCTATTGATGGAGGGAGGGGAGTAACATTCCCAATATGTTGCTGGTAATGATAACACTTTTGGAAAATTTCTTTCGTAAACATATTTTCATGATCATCTGAGAAATAATAAAATCAAAATAAACTCAAAATGTTAATAATATTACAGATTTTTTCCCCATCAGCAAATGAAATTAATATAATTAAAAAAGCTTACGGGAAGTAAGCACCGTACAACCATCCATGAACAAGGGGTTATGTTACAAAAAAAACCCATAACACCTCACTCATTTGAAACCAAAAAACCCACTAACAATCCTTTAAAACGTTTTCAAGGGAGATCCCCTTCATAGGCTCAGAGTTTCTGCACCAAAAATAAGCTTGGATTTTAACTTGTTTGATCACCTGTTCTACGTCGAGTTGATGTTTTCGAATACAAGCTTGTTTCTGTGATTCCAAATCGTCAAGTGATGGCTTCTAGAAGTAATTTCCAAAGAACTTGTCCAATTGTAGAAAGAATTTTGAATCTCCAACTCTTGATAATTAGATCAATGCAGTCGGGCATGACCCATTCTATGTTAACATACGACAAGAAGTGATTCCAAATACCAGAAGAGGTAGGACAGTGAAAGAGCAAATCAATGGAAGATTCACCAGTTTTGTGGCAAAGAAGATTTACGAAGCGTATCCATAGTAGCCATCATCTTATGGTATACATGCCAAAGAAAGAAACCAATTTTATGTGGCTATGCCCTCGACCACATGCATAGGTTTTTAGTTTCCAATTCATAAGAGTAAGAGCTTCTCCGGAATGTATGTGAAGATAAATGCCCAAGTACACGTAGGATAGATATTCATTTTCCCTAAAATTCTTCTCCAACCCCAATTTCTTAAATCAATTTGAAGATGACATGGCTTCATTTTTGTTAGACATTCTGAAGGTGAATGTCTAGTTTTATACATTCACCATGACAATGTCAAGCTATCCTAGTAAGCTTTTATTTACCTTAATTAAATACAATATATCAAAATAATCATTTTTAGCTCTAATAAAATCTGAAAATTACTAAAAATAAAATTTACATTTAATCCACGAAAACTCACAAACAAGACCATTAGAGACGAACCATTTTTTCTTCCCTAAACTTAAAGAGAAATTGGACTGAGGATGTCTTGTTTGTGTTGTCACCTAGGAAACACACACAACCACAATTGGAAAGGTGATTCTATAACTACAAATATGCCAGACTTGTCAATCGACCACGAAATAGAGTCTTCTTTGCACTGCAGACAAATGTTTTCGATGACCGAAAGTAAGGGTGTGACATCTCTACCTTACATTGTGACCGTTTACTGAAAAATTAAGGATGTTACGAAGCTGCTACATTTCCCATCCCTTGGATTGAGATTAGCAGGAGGTCCCATTATTATTGGATTAACCAATATCTGCATGAAACATATGTGGGGGAAAAGAGTGGGGGATATATATCATTTTCGGATGTTTTCAATAACTACAAATGTTTTCAGTGACTGTAATAATATTACACATTAAATATAATTTTTTTCTTCCTTTTAAGCCGAATATTTACTAATAAAAGAAAAAAAAATAGAAATAGGAGGAGGGGGACATAAAGTCACGACCTCCTAAAGAATTAGTATCTTTTTTTTTGACGGGAAAAGAGGTAATCCTCTCAATTTCATTAGTATTAAAAGATTGTATACATCATGTTCAGATACATCATTGATACATCATTGAAAAACATACTAAAATACAGATTTTTTGTATCACAATAATAAGCAAATTGTAATACAAACGTATTAAATACATGAATTTCAAAAAGGAAATTAATGATACTTGAGGGATGGATTTTGAACTAGAATTCTGCCATTTTGATTTGAAGAATTTATCTTCTTCTTCATTAAGATGTTGTCCCAAAAGGGAGTAATAAGCACAAAACATCTTTATCACAATCAAATCCGGTAGCCATTGATCTTCATGAAACTGTAGATATACGTCAAGCCGGAAAAAATTGTCCTTGATGTATTTGAAACAATAGTTGTAACAATCGCTAGAAACGCCTATAAGGCTATGAAAAACCTCTGATGGATTTAAAAGAACCATTAGAGAGATAATGAAATTGAAACTGGGAAAACCCATAAATCGCATAGCGATATTTTTATTTAATTAAAATACTAATAATATATTTACGTATTGTATCCAAATCTATTTGGAAAATCTGAATAATTCAGATAATATCCAACAGATTTGGATTACAATATTTGAGAATCAAAGATTTGGGAAGATTTGTTTCAGAGAGTATTTTAGAAAAAAACGATTATGGAAAGAGGGGAGAGAGGGAACACATCGATATATAAACCCAACCGTCCTAAAAAATTATCACATTCTCTATATAAAAACAGACTTTTTTCGAGCGTTGTGGTTAACCGGAGCCTCTGGTTAATTTTGGCCCCACCATTTAACTTTTTTTTTGGTAATTTTTTAAAAAATTTGGATAATAAAATCCAAAAAAAATATCTTTTGGCCCACAATATAAGAAAAAATATTTCTTGAAACAACTAAATCTTATAAATTACCAAATAATTTTTCAAAAATAATTAAAAATCAAAATTAGATGCTATCATTAAAGAGACAAATAAATAATTAAAATAAAATCACATTTATGACATTCATCACGATCAAACTAATGTCAATAAATTATGCATCATGATCGTCATCACAAAAATAAATCAATTATAAAATTAAAAAAATAATGTCCAATGTCCAATGTCCAATTACACTTCTTAAAAAATTAAACTAATTCTAATTATAATTCCAAGTTGTTAATAATTAAACTAATTCTAATTAAGATTTTATGTCTCATTAGTTAGAACGATAAAAAAATTGTAATGAGTTTATTATGTGATAAAGAACTGCCAATTGTTTGTGATAAAGAACTACCAATTCTTTCAATGATCCGTAATCTCTTCTTTTGTTTTTGCAGGGTTGATTTTTCTTTTGTTTTTGCAGGGTTGATTGAGTACGAGGGATTTGTTTCTCTTTTATCAATGGCTATTCAGTGATTTCGTTTATTTTTTTGGTTATTTGAGAAGTTTCTATTAAGAATTAGTGGTTAATTACTTTTGGATCCCTGAATTCTTCTGACCAGCAATTGGGTTCAACTAGAGAGACCTTTTTAATGTTTCTTTCTTCTTTTTCGTTTTTTTGATCAATGGATTTTGATCGGTGGTAAAAACAATTCCTCTTCTAACCATCTATATTTGTGCAGAACTACGGGTGCTACAGGTGCTTGTGATATCTTTACACCATCAGAAAATATTGAAGGAATATAGAGAAGTAAATTCAGGAAAAATTCTCGGTGAACGTATAGCTTTTGGAGAATGTCCCGTTAACCCAGGAGAGGCAAGACTTTGTAGTCATCTACATGCATTAATGATTTTGCTATTGGTGAATTTTTTTGGCAGGGATAGATTTATTACCTTTGCGATCAAAAACAAAATTATTACCTATCTTTCATTTGTATTTTTAATTCTTATCTATGGTTTCGATTGTTATAGTGTATGAATGATTGGGCTTCTCCTTTCAGTACAATATACTGTACATTGTTTTGTATGATGATAGAATTGAAGTTGTGGTGTATATAGTTGTGTGGGTGCTTTGTACTATGGTAGGAAAATTTTGTGTTGTGAGATTAGTACTTTTTGTATATCCCTGACCTAAAATCTTATTTGTCTCATTTTACATGTGGCCTTTTGTGCTTACCATCAAAAAGTAGACTTAGTGTAGCTTAGTTGTACTTACCAGTGTCACTTCACATGGTCCATTTACTATTATTTTTTTTATTTTTTTTGTAGTCGTGCATTTGCTAGCTATGCTTGGAAATTTTAGTGGTTTGATAAGTTATTATTTGGCTTATAATCCTACGTTGGGCGGTTATCACATAGAAAAGGGGTATGTTGAAGGTCGTTGTAGCTTAGGCATAGTGATGCTTAACAGTTTCATTTTCAATGTCACATTTTTTTTTTCCTAATAGGAAGAGAAAATATATTAGAATTGAGAAGAATGTACATAAAATCTAACAGAGGTAGAAATCAAAGAAAATCAAAATTTTCTAAAAGAAAACAGTATACCAGTTTAGTACAGTATGAGAGAAATTTGTATGGATTCTATGTCCAGCTGCTATAGTCCAAGAGAGGATTAGGACTTTAGCATTCTCACTTAAATCGCCATCCGTCTTGAAGCTATAGTTGTCTTGAAAAATTCGACAGTTTCTCTCAGTCTATAGCGTCCAAGTGATAGCTGCAGGGATCAAATTCCAAATCACCTTCCCAGTATTGCTAGCGATGCAATTATTTGTCCATGAATGAGCTAGAGCATACATTGTACTCAGAAAAACCCACGACCAAGTATTGTTTGGAGTAAGAGCATACCAAACCACCTATGCAACTTCACACTGAATTAATATATGATCTTGAGATTCCTCCATGTTCATACCCTTTGAATTGAGTTTTCCATGAATGAAAAAATAATCAATGCCACATTTGTTATACCGTTATACTACATTTAGCCCATACTTTTTTTTTTATGTATGTTTGATTTGAGATGGAAATTAAGTGGTAAATTTAATTACCTATTTTGTATCCATATATTTATGCCAATACACCAAGGGGTGAGATTGAAATTATATAATGTGGAGATGAGAAATTGTGCAAGTTTAGGTAATATTTTTTCCGCTAATTTATATATATTATATAAGAATGAAAAAGAAAAGAAAAAGTGCTATGGAGTGAGAAAATTTTGTAAATTTAGATTATGTTTCACGTTGGCGAATCCACATTGACTGGAAGTATCTAACGACAAGGGCAGTATTGATAGCTTTATAAACAAAGCGATATTTGAATATCAGAAGATCCCTATATTTATAGGGGATGTTATGGATGATAGTTTTATAAACAAAGGGATATTTGAAAATCCAAAGATTCATACATTTATCTTAATTTATCCATAAAGACGTTGAATTGATTTTTTTTTTCTTTCTGATTAGTCATTTGCTGAATATTATTCATAACTTTACATAGTTTTTAGTTGGTAGCCGAGCGACAAGCTGAGCACCAACTCCTTTTTGAATAGAAACACCCAATCTATGAAAAATAAAACTACCTAGACCACTACCAGCGTCATGGCTAACTAAACAATTCTTCAAACGCTTAAAAAAACAAATAAAATCTTCACTAAGTTCCCCTAAGGTAGTAAAAGCTAACACACCCAAACCATAACCATGCGAAGTGCACTCATTCAAATATTTAGAACGTTTGCGCGAAATTGCTTTAGAGATAGCCTGACCTGGGACGAAAGAAGGAACACCATTTCCAAAGAAAAGGTGAAACTCTGTAACATCCCGTTGATGGTGGATTTTCGTTTAAGGTTAAATTTGTAAAAAACCGAAAAAAATCATGCGACATCTTGTAAAAGATAAAGCCATTTATAAGTGTTGGATACTCCCTCACTTAATTCACCAAGAATGGAGCATGTAGCAACAATCCCGTTCTCGTGAATACATGAAATTCCTCCAGGTTGGAGCATGTGGCAACAATCCCTTCTGTGAATTTCAAATCAGCCTTGTATTTCCAAGACTCATTATCGGTGTGGCATGACGGTCGAGTGTTACTCTTACGGAATAACACGAACCTCCAAGCACTATAATGAAACCATGTACGAAATACCCGTCAGGCCGATTCTCGGTGTGTTATACTAGCCCGAGCCCTCTCGGTGTGTTATACTAGCCCGATTGAGCCCTCTCGGTGTGTTATACTAGCTCGATTGAGCATCCTGACCGACCGTATCGGTCCTGGATATGATCCGATCGCATCATCCAACTCCATAAGCATGATTGGATGACCCCGGATCAATTCCATCATCCCAAGCGGTATGGAATACCCACGGCCGACCCCGCATGGTCGGCCATTGTACTTTGCTTGCCAAAAGACGTTCATACCAAGCATTATGGACGGAAAACCTAAATAAGGGTTTGCGGCATATTACATGTGTCGCAAAACAATCTCAACCATCCATCTTCGCAGGTATAGATGGAGGTGTAGATGTAGATTCAAAGGGCCTAGAGCATGTCAACACGAACACCGTGGGCCCCTACACACTTGACCAATCGGTCAAGACCAACAATGTTTGGCCGTGACAAAATCATCACCCAAACAAGGAGTGGCGCACGGCTTTTGAAAGCCAAAATTAGGGTTTCAAATCATCACGTGCGTCCATCTTCTCCGGCACGAATGGAGGGTCACAGATTAGATTAAACAAGGGCGGTCATACCAAAGATGACCACCGTGAGCCCATCTACCCGCTCATGTGTTCGGCCAAGGCATATCACGCCTGGACAATCCAAAACGTGCGTCCAAACTAGCATGGCCGCGCCTCCCAAACCACGAACTGATCTCGACCGCTCAACTTCACCGGATGATTTGAATGGCTTAGATCACGTTTTCATGGGATAGTCAGGTATAGGCATGATCACCACCTGCCATCTTCCCGTCAAACCCATCGACCAAGACCGACCAAGATGTGTCGTCTTGAAACGCGTGCCCGAACTAGGGATCTCACGCCGGTTTCCAACTCCTTTGCCGCAACGGATTTACTGCAAGAAACCGATCTCAACCACTCCTCTTTGCCAGGTCAAATTGAGTGGCCTAGATCGTACCTTCATGGGACGGTAAGACATGAACGTGTACACCAGCATGCCATCTACATACACGTCCGGTCGGTCCTCTCCAAAATTCTTCAATTACTTGGTTTCGACCAAGCTAAAGAGTCATGCTTGCACTCCTCTTCAAAAACCCTAATATTCATTAACGGTCGCAGATGAGTGTTGTTGATGGGTGAAAATTACTCCAGAGAATTTGGTAATTTGGGGTGTGGATGAGGAATGAATCTAAACCTTCAACAAATGCCTTTGCGCGGTGAGTGCTTGTAGGTTCGAGAGATCAATCTGCAAGTCCTACCTAAACCAAGAAATGGCCGTTCAGGACTTGTTTAGGTCACAAAGTGAAGGAGATGGGGTTGATCTTAGGGAGGGAAGCGAAGAAGGTGTTGAGATTGTGAAAGTGTTGGCTTGCTTATGACTTGTGACAAGTGAAAAGTGAGCGAACTTACGGTTAATGTAAGGAGGCTCTGGATGTTGATTTTCATGTCTCGTCCAACTTGTGTTGTTCTCCGTTATTCCTTGTTGTTGGAAATAGGCGGAGACCCTATTTATACAAGTCATTGAGCCTCATTCACGTTTCTCGTGGGAAGTGGAGGTAGTGGAATGATGGAGTAGTGGAGTTGTGTGTCGGTAACACACGACCCGTCTTGCCCACTTTTCCTGTTCATTTCTAACCGTCCATGACTTCCTAACACGTTCTTGTGATGGCGCGTTGCACGCTGCACGCTGTAAACCGCCAGACCAATACCCCGTATATATCCCTAGTTTGCGACATGATTGATGTCCGGAATGTGGATCGTGGATCCACGAAAGATAGCATGTAATGCTTTGAATTGAATAACTGCGTTATTCGGAAAGTCGATACTTGTGAAGTACCGTGTGTATTTTATGCGAAGTGCTCGCATTACGGTGTGGTACAGTGATGGGTAATGACTCCTCACTAACCAAATAACTCCTGACCAGGGTTGTATAACCAAGCTGGTGAGGTCGGACGGACGAGATGATGTTGAGACACTCATCTGCGACCGTTGATGAAATTAGGGTTTTTAAAGAGGTGCGCAAGCATCACTCTTTAGCTTGGTCGAAACCAAGCGTGGGAAGGATTTTGAGAGAACCGACCATACATGCGTGTTGGCGGCATGATGGTGTAGGTGCACGTATTCCGTTCCCTCATGAAAGCGCGATCCGGGCCACTCGATTTGACCGTCAAAGAGGAGTGGTCGAGATTGATTTTGCGATAAGAGTTTGATACCGCAAGAAGCCGCGCGCCATACCCTTTTCCGGCCAGCGTTTTCCAAGACGACCTAGCTTGGTCGGTCTTGGCCGGTTGGTTTGGCGTGTAGACGGTAGGCTGATGTTCACGCCTATGTCTTACCGTCTCATGAAACGTGATCTAAGCCACCCACTTCGTCCGGTGAAGTTGAGTGGTCGAGATCGATTTGCAATTTGGGAAGTGTATCCACGCATGTTTGAGCGGGGCGTTTTGGATTGGCCGGGCATGATATGCCTTGGCCGACCGCATGAGGAGGTAGATGAGCTCACGGTGGTCATGCCGGTGTGACCGACCCTTGCTCAATCTAATCTGTGACCCTCCATTCGTGCCGAGAAGATGGACGCGCGTGATGGCTTGAACCCTAATTTTGGCTTGCAAAGCCGTGCGACCATGCTCTTTCAAAGCGGACCAATTTGTTGTAACCAATCATGGTTGGTTTTGACCGACCGGGTCATGTATGTAGGCGGTCACATGGTGATTGTGTCGACATGCTCCGGGCCCTTTGAGTCTGCATCTACACCCTCCATCTATACTGCGAAGATGGATGGTTGAGACTTAGTTTTGCGGCACATGTAATATGCCGCAAACCCTAATTTAGGTTTTCCGTCCATAATGCTTGGTATGGACGGTTTCTTGGCAAGCGAAGGCCAATGGCCGACCATGCGGGGTCGGCTGTGTGTATTCCATACACCTTGGGGGTGATGGAATGTGGTCATCCAATCATGCTTGTGGAGTTGGATGACTGCGATCGAATCATATCTGGCAAGCTAAGGCCGTGGGTATTCCATACCATGCTTAGGGTGATGGAATTGATCCGTGGTCATCCAATCATGCTTGTGGAGTTGGATGACTGCGATCGAATCATATCCGAGGACTCGATACGGTCAAGTCCTACGTGCTCAATCGGCTAGTATAACACACCGAGAGGGGCTCAATCGGGCTAGTATAACACACCGAGAGGGGCTCAATCGGGCTAGTATAACACACCGAGAGGCTCGGGCTAGTATAACACACCGAGAATCACTTTGTACGGGTATTTCGTACATGGTTTCATTATAGTGCTTGGAGGTTCGTGTTACTCGTATGAGTAACACTCGGTCTCATGCCACGCCGATAATGATTCATTATAGTGCTTGGAGGTTCGTGTTACTCTATAAGAGTAACACTCGGTCATCATGCCACACCGATAATGAGTACGGAAATACAAGGCTGAATTAAGTGAGGGAGTATCCAAAGCACTTATAAATGGCTTTATCTTTACAAGATGTCGGCGCATGATTTTTCCGGTTTTTTACAAACTCAACCTTGAACGAAAATCCACCATCAACATTAAGTCCCCCTGCCTAGCACATAATGGTTACACTATTGTGTGGTAGGCATGAGATGGTGACGATTAAAGATAAAACTTATGAGGCAAAGTTAGATGTTACCGGGAGGGACGGGTCATCCTGTCCTTGGAGTATGTCACGTTCAAAAGGCATATAGAGAGTGTTTCCCTAGTATGATGTCGGCCTTGCCTCTGCTTCGGTCGAGGGCTATTGCGCCCGCTTCACTCGATCGTGGGTTGTGCCTAATCGACGGATTTGTTGCACCGCTTCGTTCGTGGGACTCTTGCGCTGCTTGTTCGAATGTGGGCTTGTTGTGTCTGCTTGATTGAACGTGAGTCTCACCCACATACGCATGACAAACTTGAAACTTGTACCGGTCTTGAAATCAACACTAGACTAAAATTTGTACCGGACTTGAATGGTGTTTGGACCGGCCATTGTGTGCTCCGATGTGAGTTGTGTCTTGCCGTGTGACTACATCTCTCCTGTATTTTCATACAAGTTCTAACTCCTGTCTTTTATTTCATTGTGGAAGAAAAGAATCCTGTTGAGATGTCTTCCGGAGATAATCTTTGGTGCCAAGTCAGGAGGTGTTGAAAGCTTCAAAGATATACCGAACATTGATGGTGAGTTGTTCACCGCGCCCTTCCAACTATATGAAAATATCCGTTCCACAGGATATCCCTCCTCCTATCAACTTCAGGGGTTTTCATGCTCCGCTGGGTCCTCATGAAGGATGGATGAGACGTATGTTGAGCAATGAGTACATCAAAGATAACTTGACCAGAGCGCAGATTGTTGATGTAGCTTGAGTGTTGAAACGACTTGAGAGGATGTTAAAGTGGCTTCTGGTGCGAAGTTGAGGTGGATCCTGGAGAGAGTGTTGAAGAAGGATTCTGAAGCGAACGTGGGTCTCGGAGAGAGCGTTGCGGCGGCTCTTGAATAGACCATTGAAGCAGCTTCTGCTGGAGGGAGCGTTGAAGTGGCTTCCTCTTGATTCGATTACCCTTGCGAATCCATGATTCTTGATGACCATCTTTCTCATGTTGAAGAAGTCCTTGACGACGGTGAAGGAACTTCATCCGAGCCTCGATCCCCAAGCGTGGTTTACATGGTTTGTCTGTAGTGGTTGTTGTCGAGCCGTGTATGGAATACCTTGGACGTTTTTTCATCATTTTGGGATTCGTGCACGTGGTACTTGGAGTTGGAGTTGATGGACGCGCATGATGTTGTATCTTGGTGGTTTTCCTCTTGCTTCTTCAAAGAACCGCTTCTGGAAGGCCGAATGTTGTATCGCTGTTGGTGAGATATATGCCCTACAAACATTATGAGGCTCTTCCCAGCGGGCCGGTTCTTTCTATCGGGGCATATGTTGTTGTAGATGAGCGTTCAACAACTACGAGAGGATGACCAAAAGCGCGGATTCTCCAATATAGCGTGATAGACATGTACCATTTGTCCGATAAAGTGACTCACCCGGATCTTGTTCGACCACCATGTCGATAGAGTAACTCGCTCCGGATCTCTCGATATGAAGGTTGGACATCGTTATCTTCTTGAGGCTGCTCCCTTGAGGTATCGGCTCCGGTGGAAGATTACCGTCATAGAGCGGTTATACGTTGAACCGGCACTCTTTAAACCAAATGGCAAAGCATGGTATAATAAAAATTTCCGAGAGGAGTTCGAAAAGATATCTTACTTGCATCATGCTCGTACATCCTTATCTCTGTTTGTAGCCGCTACATCCATCAATGGAGGAGAACATGCCGTGTCCGTCGTGGTTGTATCTATTAACATGTCGATGTTAGGCGAGAGGAGGATCATTTTTGGAGCAAAGATCTGTTCAAGCCTCTCAAGTCTATGCAAAGACCCGATCTATCCATTTTCCTCATGTATGAACTACAACCGTTTAACCGACTTGGATACGGTGTATGATATGTATATGATGGGTGACCAATTTTCATCCGGCATTTCTTCATATCTCCAAGCAAATATGTCCTGGTACTCTTTTGAGAAGTTGCACGAGCATCGTGTGTTTATCCGTACACAAGGTTGAGTGATGGAGATAGGCCTAGGAGATTCCTCAACGATCTCAATTTCATCGGTTGTAGAGTTGGTGCCATCTTGCAATTTGTTGTGGAGCATCTAGCACTTGCTCTTGTGGTTCGTTCTTTGTTGTAGCATTCCATTAGGTGGAGAGACCGGGTAACGCTCCTCTGCGATAATGGCGATCTTGCGTATACCGTTTTCCTTTCTCGGTCACGACTCGCCATAAAAGTTCGTTCCCTCCTCGTGTGAACGTGGGTTGTGGCTTCACAAGTATGGAGAAGAATGCTTCGTCGGCAAAGATGCATCGTGGGTACTAGCCCTCAATGATGCAAGTAGGTCCTCTTCTCGAATTGACGCCCACATGGGGAGTGGGATGCAACGAACTTGTCTGATTCTTTCCACGGAGCTTCTCCCGTATGTCTTTGGTTTGGTTTCCCTCGAAGTCCGTTATGTGTGGTAGGCTTCCGTACGACCTTGCCTCAGGGAGAGCCTTGGATGTCCCGAGAATCTTGAGAGTAATGAAGACGATCCTGTGTAGATAAGGGTCGTCTTGAACTCGAATCCTTGATGCGTGCGGTGACATGTAGGTCACGGCCGTGACCTTCCTCTCGGTTGATAGCGTGAAACGTCTCCGCGCCGATTCTTCGAGAGATGTGAAAGTTTGCATAAACTTTCTACTAGAGAAACCGCTTCCCGATCCACCGGCCTCTGGTTCATAGTGAAACTATTGACTTGAGGAAGATCGTTGTGAGGATCGGTCCCAGTGTGTAGGAGCCTCCATGACAGGACCGCTGAACCAGAGTGAAACTATTGACTCGAGGAAGATCGTTGTGAGGATCAGTCCCCAGTGTAGGAGCCTCCATGACATGACCGCTCATATCTGATGTCGCTTCTTTGATCAGGTCCATGTAGGTCCGTGCCATTGAAGTACCTTCTCCGGTGCGCTGAATTCATTCCTTGTTGGCTCCAAGGGTCATTGCGGGTCATGTGGAAATCATCGGTTAATGTCTTAAGAAAAGTGAGTACCTCTTTCCGAGTTGCGGCCATATCCGTTTGAGTCTTGACAAGAACTTCCCTGCTTTTCCATCAAGTCTGCAATAATGGGAGATGGTCCTCCTCTCGCCCCTCCGGTTCCTCGTCCCGATGAAGGAGTGGAAGTTGTTGCTCCGGTGACTACCGGAGGTGTTACACTTGATGAGATGCCGGGACTTACAGTGCTCTGGCTCTGGTGATGGGAGGTGTTGTAATATCACCGCCGAGTGATCTAATTGAACGTTCCCATCCTCTCGTACTCACGTGTTACTTGATTGATCTCTCCTTCCTCAAGCGTTTCTTCACGCCCGACAAGGGTCTTGAGATGTAAATCTTCCGAGCAGGGATCCGTAAGCTACGGGCTCCATTTCTTTATCCAGGTAGACGTTGTAGTACTCCGGACAAGTCCTCTCCTCTGCTTGAGTTGCCTCGGTTCTTCATTGTTGACTGGACCATGTTGTTCATCTTTCCCGAGTCTCCTGCGGGCTCTTTTTCCTCTCCACCGGTAAAGGTGTGACTCACAGCTAAGGATTCGGTGTTTCTTGAACTACTTGAGTAGATGCATGCCGACCCTTCTTGTAATTGTCTTTGCTATATCATTCAAAAGGCGGAATGTCTCGCTTTGTCTTCTAGTGATACCGCTTGATTTGCCAAGACATCCTCCAAAGATTCTAGCTACACTTCCCATGGTATCTCGAACCAGCTTTGTGGTTTCTGATGAGGATGCATCGTGAGCCGAAACCGAAGAATTGAGAATTCAATTTTTTGCAACCGATAGATCAACCTCCCACCGTGGTCGCCAATTGTTGATGGGTGAAAATTACTCTGCAGAATTTGGTAATTTGGGGTGTGGATGAGGAATGAATCTAAACCTTCAACAAATGCACCGCGGTGATTGCTTGTAGGTTCGAGAGATCAATCTGCAAGTCCGGCCTAAACCAAGAAATGGCCGTTCCGGACTTGTTTCGGTCACAAAGTGAAGGAGATGGGGTTGATCTTAGGGAGGGAAGCGAAGAAGGTGTTGAGATTGTGAAAGTGTTGGCTTGCTTATGACTTGTGACGAAAAAGTGAGCGGGCTTACGGTTAATGTAAGGAGGCTCGGATGTTGATTTTACGTCCAAATCAACTTGTGTTGTTCTCCGTTATTCCTTGTTGTTGGAAATAGGGCGAGACCCTATTTATACAAGTCATTGAGCCTCATTCACGTTTCTCGTGGGAAGTGGAGGTAGTGGAATGATGGAGTAGTGGAGTTGTGTGTCGGTAACACACGACCGGTCTTGCCCACTTTTCCTGTTCATTTCTAACCGTCCATGACTTCCTAACACGTTCTTGTGATGGCGCGTTGCACGCTCGCACGCCTAAACCGCCGCACCAATACCCCGATAAGTATCCCCAGGTTTGCGACATGATTGATGTCTGGAATGTGGATCGTGGATCCACGAAAGATAGCATGTAATGTCGAATTGAATAACTGCGTTATTCGAGAAAGTCGATACTTGTGAAGTACCGTGTGTATTTTATGCGGTGTGCGCATTACGGTGTGGTACAAAGGATGGGTAATGACTCCTCACTAACCAAATAACTCCCGACCGGGGTTGTATAACCAAGTCGGTGAGGTCGGACGGACGAGATGATGTTTGAGACACTCATCTCGCGAACGTTGATGAAATTAGGGTTTTTAAAGAGGTGCGCAAGCATCACTCTTAGCTTGGTCGAAACCAAGCGTGGGAAGGATTTTGGAGAGGACCGACCATACATGCGTGTTGGCGGCATGATGGTGTAGGTGCCCGTATTCCGTTTCCCTCATGAAAGCGCGATCTGGGCCACTCGATTTGACCGTCAAAGAGGAGTGGTCGAGATTGATTTTGCGATAAGAGTTTGATACCGCAAGAAGCCGCGCGCCATACCCTTTTCCTCGCGTTTTCCAAGACGACCTAGCTTGGTCGGTCTTGGCCGGTTGGTTTGGCGTGTAGACGGTAGGCTGATGTTCACGCCTATGTCTTACCGTCTCATGAAACGTGATCTAAGCCACCCAATTCGTCCGGTGAAGTTGAGTGGTCGAGATCGATTTGCAATTTGGGAAGTGTATCCACGCATGTTTGAGCGGGCGTTTTGGATTGGCCGGGCATGATATGCCTTGGCCGACCGCATGAGGAGGTAGATGAGCTCACGGTGGTCATGCCGGTGTGACCGACCCTTGCTCAATCTAATCGTGACCCTCCATTCGTGTTAGGAGAAGATGGACGCGTGATGTCTTGAACCCTAATTTTGGCTTGCAAAGCCGTGCGACCATGCTCTTTCGGTGGACGAATTTGTTGTAACCAATCATGGTTGGTTTTGACCGATTGGTCATGTATGTAGGCGGTCACATGGTGATTGTGTCGACATGCTCCGGGCCCTTTAGTCTGCATCTACACCCTCCATCTATACTGCGAAGATGGATGGTTGAGACTGTTTTGCGGCACATGTAATATGCCGCAAACCCTAATTTAGGGTTTCCGTCCATAATGCTTGGTATGGACGGTTTCTTGGCAAGCGAAGGCCAATGGCCGACCATGCGGGTCACCGTGTGTATTCCATACCGCTTAGGGGTGATGGAATTGATCTGTGGTCATCCAATCATGCTTGTGGAGTTGGATGACTGCGATCGAATCATATCCGGCAAGCTAAGGCCGTGGGTATTCCATACCATGCTTAGGGTGATGGAATTGATCCGTGGTCATCCAATCATGCTTGTGGAGTTGGATGATCTGCGATCGGATCATATCCCGAGACCGATCTGATCAAGTCCGGATGCTCAATCGGGCTAGTATAACACACCGAGAGGGGCTCAATCGGGCTAGTATAACACACCGAGAGGGCTCAATCGGGCTAGTATAACACACCGAGAGGGCTCGGGCTAGTATAACACACCGAGAATCGGCCAGTACGGGTATTTCGTACATGGTTTCATTATAGTGCTTGGAGGTTCGTGTTACTCGTATGAGTAACACTCGGTCTCATGCCACGGCGATAATGATTCATTATAGTGCTTGGAGGTTCGTGTTACTCTATAAGAGTAACACTCGATCATCATGCCACACCGATAATGAGTACAGAAATACAAGGCTGAATTAAGTGAGGGAGTATCCGGCACTTATAAATGGCTTTATCTTTTACAAGATGTCAGCGCATGATTTTTCTGGTTTTTTACAAACTCAACCTTGAACGAAAATCCACCATCAACAAGTGTCTCAAAGATCATCTCATCCGTCCAACTTCACCGACTTGGTTATACAACCCTGGTCAAGAGTTATTTGGTTAGTGAGGCGTCATTACCCATCACTTTACCACACCATAATGCAAAGACTACAGATAAAATACACATGATACTTCACAAGTATCGACTTTACGAATAACACAATTATTCAATTCAAAGCATTACATGCTATCTTTCGTGGATCCACGATCCACACATTCCGGACATCAATCATGTCACAAACCGGGGGGATACATCTTTGGGGTATTGGTCCTGCGGTTTACGGCGTGCGGCGTGCAACGCGCCATCACAAGAACGTGTCGGGAAGTCATGGACGGTTAGAGATAAACAGGAGAAGTGGGCAAGACTGGGTCGACGCACAACTCCATCACTCCACTTCCTCCACTTCCCACGAGAGACGTGAATGAGGCTCAATGACTTGTATAAATAGGTTCTCCGCCCTATTTCAAACAACAACACAAGTTCAGACGAGACAGAAAAAAAACCAAGTGTTAATACAAATCGTATTCAAACACCCAGAGCCTGCTTGCATCAACCGTGAGCTTGCTCATCTTTCCATTTCAAGTCATAAGCAAGCCAACACCTTCACAATCTCAACACCTTCTTCGCTTCCTCCCTAAGATCAACCCCATCTCCTTCACTTTGTGACCGAAACAAGTCTGGAACGGCCATTTCTTGGTTTAGGCCGACTTGCATGATTGATCTCTAGAATCTACAAGCACTCACCCCGTTGTGCATTTGTTTAAAGGTTTAAATTCATTCCTCATCCACACCCCAAATTACCAAATTCTGCGGGGAGTAGTTTTCACCCATAAACAATTGGCGACCACAAGTGGGAGATTGATCTCTCGGTTACAAAAATCGAATTCTCAATTCTTCGATTTTCGTCTCACGATGTATCCTCACCCGAATTCGCAGTGGTTCGGATATCATGGGAAGCATAGCTGGAATGTTGGAGGATGTCTTGGCAAATCAGCCGGTCTCACTGTAAGGCGGGCGAGACATTTCGCCTTTTGAATGATGTAGCGGCACAATTACAAGAAGGGTCGATAGGCATCAACTCGGACAAAGCAAGAAAACGTTGAATCCTTAGTCGGGAGTCACACCTTTACAAGTGGAGAAGCAAAAAGAGCACGCAAAAAACGAATCAAGAAAGATGGACAACACGGCCACGGACAGGGAAAAGACTTGTCCGGAGTACTACAATGTCCGCGAGATAAAGAAAGGGAGCCTGCAACCTATGGAGCCCTGCTAGAGGATTTATATCTCAAAACTCTTGGTCAAGCCCTAAGATCATTCAATCCGCGTCGACTTTTCAACCGATCAAGAAACGCTTGAGGAAAGAGAAATCAATCGAAATACCCGAGTACGAGAGGATGGGAGCGTTCAATCCGATCACTCAAAGATGACATCACGACACCTTCCACATCCCTTTACCTAGGCGAGCGATCCGCAGATATGATGGCACTCGGCGATCTTCCAACTTCATCTCCCTGTTCCACGTCAAAGCCACGGAGAGACGTTACAACGCCCGACGCAGAAAAGTCGGACACAACGTACTTACATTTCCCCTTCCCGATGAAGAAGATTCTGAGCCTACTGGAGGCGTGGGTACGAAATGGAGAAGTGGGGCTACCCCCGGTATGGCGTCCGCCCACTGATCAAGAAGTAATGGACCCGAGGTACTGTCATTACCACCGGTTCCTTCATCACCCCACCAGTGAATGCAACGCTTTGAAGCGCATTGTTCAGGAGAAGCTTGGTCCAGATCGATAACTCTGAGAAATTGGTGCGGAGGATTTTCTTAGAAGGCAACTCCGGGTCGGTGCGGAGGATTTTCTTAGAAAGGCAACTCCGGGTTGATACAAGTGAGGCTTCGAAAGCAAGTAAGTTTTACTCAACAATTTTACAAGAAAGATAATTTGGAATCCACTGGGGACTTGGCATCCCGCACGTGGAGAAAGAGGCTCGATGATCAACGCCATGTTTGTTTCCATCCATACCTCCCTTTTGCATAACATTTACAATTTCATGTGATATGTGCAATCATTCATGACCAAGATTCAAATTTCATTTAACATAATCTTTTTCAAAAAGGTCATTCACAAAACTATCTCAAAATAAGCCAATTCAATCACCTATCAATCCAAACCGGAGATCAAAGAAAATCCTCACTATCACTCAAAAAGAAAAAACATCTAAAAGAAGAGACAAGTATATAGCATGAATACTTCAAGGAAAGTCCTTCAGCAACAACTCGTCCTTCCCGGGCGAGAGAGACTTTCATCCTTTGAAGCACATCACGCTTCACTTCCAGTTCCTTAGACAACTTCTCAACCTCTTCTTCTGGCGAGCAACACCGGTCCATGAAGGGACTTCATCCCAATTTCGGAGCTCCCGAATCTTAGAGAAACCTTTGAAGAACCAAGGGGCATTGAAACCGTCTCACGAAACACGTCCCGATGGCACCTCCAATCTTCAATCATCTCCTCGAAACTGTTCGAACAGTCGTGACGCTCATCCCAGGCTTCTTTTGCCGGCCTTTTTAGATGAGTCTTTGCGGCATGGGAGTCGTAGAAGCTTAGTGATCAGCGTGAAGCATCCCATGGGTTCCTTCCAGGTGAGTAAGGCTTGCTGGATGGCTGCTATTTGTAGCCGCTTCGTGCTGGAAGACTTCGCTTCAGCAGATCTAGTGGGTCTATATAGATTTAACGTGCATATGGGAAGCAGCATCAGGCGAATCCAAGAAGACAAATCAGTCGGTCTGCAAATCACATTATCTAGACAAGTCTTTAATGCTCTTGAGAAACCTAACCTGCACTGAAGTGGTATGCTGGAGACCGTGGTAAAACGGCGCTGAAAAACGGCGTTGAGCGGGTCAAAGCGATAGCGAGAAGGACTCGTTCTAGAACGGGTTGCGGAGAAGCAACAACCTCGGCGGACTCTATTGGAGCACCACAATCCACACTACTCGTCTACTGCAGCCTTCACTAACACCAACAGTATCGATCAAAGCAACAACGCCATTCAAGTATCCAACATCAGGTCTGGCAATGTCGTGTATGAGAAATTTTGCAGAAGTTCCAGGGCCAGCAATGGCAGCATGATGAGCACCATCAATACCCTTGCAGGTGGTTCTCCAGGCACGTACGGTCATGCACTGACTGCAAAGCCACATACGAGTCTCATGAAGAACATTTTCCCACGCACAATAGACTTGTAGATCATTGGAGATGATATTCCTGCATACAACTTTATTATCCTCTGTGGTAAGGTGCTTGTCATGGATGTGATGTGCAAACGAACCCCTAACATACCCCCTACCATTCACTCCATCTTTACAGCCGTCAAATTTTTTGAATGGGCAATGAAAATATTCATACTGTGAACCAGCATCTTCAACGAGGTTAATTTGAAGCCGCCGAGGAGCAGTAGAAGTTGACTGAGGTATAGGCGAAGGTTGAAGAGAAGGAGTCTGTAAGCAGCTCGGATCACATGAATGTGTTGATGAAGCCATGGTGATTTTTTCCAAACCCTAAAAAGAAAAAATAAACCCTAGTTCGACTAGAAGAGCTTGGAAAAACAAGCATGGGAAAAGAAATCGAACAAGAAAACCGATTGAAAATCAAAAACAAAAAGCCGCAGGCATGAGACCAATCCATTGAAAAACCCTGGCTTTTAATCGCCGGTGTTTCTCTCTGGAGCTCATCGCTTATTAGTATTGGATCCGAATTCACCGTTCTAGCATTATCAGTCTCACACAGTATATTTTTTTTTCTGGATTATCACCGTTCTACTATATTAATTCACCGTTCTAGCATTATCATTCTCTCTGGAATAAAGATAATTATAGATGTTAGTGTTGGATCATTCTCGTAAATATGTTTTCTGGAATAAAGATAATTATAGATGTTTTCTGGATCATTCTCGTAAATATGGATAAAGATAATTATAGGTCAGGAATTATTTAGCTAGGCATGATTCTAATTCTAAAGTAGGTAAATTTTTGTTTCATATGTTAGTGTTGCGATTCACAAGGGTGTGAGAGCTCAGATTGTCATTCGTCTCCCAATCGTTACCCTGGCCTCTGATAATTATATTTTGTGATTATTTTTTCTGTAAAAGTAAACATTTGCGGAAGAGATAGAAATCATGGTGTGGGATGACAAGCTTTATAAGTTGAGATGAAAATTTTCTTGGAAGTACTAGAGATGATATATAATGCTTTTGAAGAAAATTCTCATTATAATAAAAGTTTGATGGATTGATAATTCTGGAATGGTTGAATTCTATCGATTTAAACGAAGCATTAATTTATCGATATATCAAGATGTTATAAATATATCGCAACAAACCAAAACTAAGTTTACCTTTCAAAAATAAGTGTGTAGATCATTATCCCATTATAACACAAGAGGTTTTATTTTCATGTCAGTTGTTTAATAATTATTTTACGACCTAATAAGATAATATGTTGCATATTATGTGTGTAAATGTATATGCTTTGATATAATTAAAACAATGAGGAAAACAACACAACAAAATTACCCTGGAACCTCTCAACGGACTACAAAGAAATTAGAAATGAAGTCCAATGTTATATAAATGAAGTCCAATGTTATATAAATGTGAACAATAAACAGATAATTTCGGGTTTCTATATTAATAAGGCACCATAATATAGTGGTATTACACTACTTATTATTTATATATTAGTTAGTCCATACTCCATATTAGAAACTTAAAATTTGTCATATCTTAATTTAACATACTCGCCCAAGTTAGGCTGGCAAAAATTATTATTTTAACGAAATTATTAATTTATCGCGGATCAATTTAACAAAGTTCTACTGCATCTTTTTATATATTTGATGTATGTATATGAAAAGAAAAACAACAAGGCTACTAGACCACGATGGTCCCCCTCCCAGTAGTTTAGCAAGGGGGTGAATTTAGGTTGAGGTCCACCCAATGTCTCAGTTGAAATTTCGCGGTCACTTTATTCTAGAAAAAAAAAAAGTGTTGAGATGGCAATTTTCATTTATATATGTGTAGTGAGGAAAAATGAGAAGTTGAATTAATTTTTTTTTTGTGCAACTTTTTATGGTGGTTTGAAGATTTTAATTATGTCTATAAGCTTTTGTTTCTTGAACAATGATTAAATACAAAGTAAAAATTGCTCATCTACCAGCTGGATAGCCACCAATTCGTTCATGCAAGAAAATATCTTTCAAAATTCAAGTGGACGTGAAATGAGTATCCGAGAAAAAAGAAAATTACAGTTTTTGGTTGAATCTAAGATCATCTCCAATGGTAATTTTGTTTACATCCTATGTGTAAGTACTCTTTTATAAGTGTGAGATAAAATTTTACTGATTTAAGGATGTGAATAAAAAAATCAATCTCCAACCATAAACCAAATCTATTAGTTGAAAACACTTTAAACCATATCTTTGAAACCTAAACATTTAATTGGTGATTAAGATGTTTACATCAATTAGGGGAACCTCTAAAAGCAAAGGATGTAGTAGAGCATGTCTGAATAACTTTCCCACACGTCATCCTCACATTCATCTTTGAAGTTTCCGTTAGAGAAGATTTTTATTATAAAACACAAAAAAAAAAAAAAATTTAAAACATAAATCTAACATCTTCCTCACATTTATCTTGAATTTGCAATTGGGGGATATAGCTACAAGACAAAAACGGTGTCCCAATAGCAATTCTGGGTGACCCCCTATGTAATTATTTTTTTAATTCCTAATCTAGCCCCTACTAATCAGGATTATTGATTAATTATAATTAGTAAAATGTTAAGTATTTGGGAGATAAATTAGTGTGTATTTATTTTTACTTGAATTTGTGTGGGTTAGTTGAGAGTAGAAGGAGGGAAAATGGTTTTGAGTGGAAATGTTTTTTGAAAATGGAAGATGATTGTGATGAGAGAATTGCTGCTAAGAGGTGAAAATTTGATTTTTTTTCTTTGAATCCACCATTGTTGTAGTTGAAAAAGCTTGGTGCCGGCATGGTATTCAACCAAAAAACCATGTCGGCATTTGCTGGAAATTTTCATAAATTGTTTGCTACTATTTGGGGGGGTTCGGGGGGGCGTAGCACCCCCGAGGGGCGTAGATCTTCAAAACCTATTTTTCGGGTTTTAATCAGTCTACTTCGACACGGTTATCGATTTTCGAGCATCTTGAACTACTTCCGGCATGGTTTTTGCTTAAATTTCTATGCCGAACATGATGAAAAGTATCCGAGAAAATTGATTTTTTTTTTTTTTCTTAACTACCTATTGATAGATTTATATCGAGCATCTTTTAGGCATTTAGTTCCGCATTGAATTTCATCACTTCCGGCATGGTCTTCATCATTTCGACATGTTCTTCATCACTTCCGGCGTGGTCTTCATCCTAAATTTCTATGCCTAAGGCATGATGAAAAGTATTCGAAAATTGATTTTTTTTTCACTTGACTCTGACATTAATAGATTTATATCGAGCATGCCGGAATTTAGTTCGGCATTGAATTACATCAATTCCGGCATGGTCTTCATCACTTCCGCACGACCTTCATCATTTCCGACATGTTCTTCATCACTTCCTAGGCATGGTCTTCATCACTTCCCGTGGTCTTCATCATTTCCCTTGGCATGTTCTTTATCATTTTCGACATGTTCTTCATCACTTCCTGAGAGAATTTGAAAGGAAATGGGAAAATTTAGAATTTGAAAGAGAATGGGGAACATTTGGGTTTCAAAGTTTTAACCCTAAAAGATTAATAAGAAGTGGAGATGGAAATGGGGAATATGATTTTGTTTTTTGATTTTAAGTTTTTGATTTTTATTTTGAGGGAAGGGTGTTTTAGTATTTTCATTTCCAAAATCACCCCTTAGCACACACCATGGGTTGGGGGAAGTAATTCATATCCCCCAATTAGTTTTCATATCCCCAATTGTGGGTTCTTTATCTTTAAAGTTTCCTGTTGGAAAAGATTTTTTTAATTTAAGCACAAAAATAAAGGTTAAAACGCAGATCTAATATTAGTATTGAGAAATAAACCCGTGCGTAGCACGGGTGACAAACTAGTACTACTAATTACGCGTAATGGTATCTGAGAAATATTTAGCCTAGGTCGCCCTCTGACCCATATCTTTTTTCATCAAGCTTGGTAAAGGGGCGGTAGGAATTGGTAGAGGCGGCAAGTGAATAAGACAAAAAGGTCATTACAAGTAAATTCAAGTGCCCCTTATCAATGAAAATCTGAAATGACTAATTAGCCCTTATTGTTAATAATCAAGATTAGTAATGATAATCAAGATTAGTGTTGATAATTAATTTTCACTTATTATAACTCTAAAATCGTATTTTAGAGTTATAAAAAAAAAATTAGAGGAGAAGAAAAAGAAAACTTATGTGATATTTGTGAAACCACTAGATTTTGATTCACTCAACCAAAATGAGTGATTCCAGGTGACCGAGATATACTTAAATTAGTTCCCATTAGTTTTTTCTCGCTCAAAATTATCTAAAGTACATAACAAAATCAAAACTTTTGTATTTTCGAAGAACTTACGATTGCAATTTTGCTTGTTACCAACCCAGTAACTCTTACGGTTCGTAAGTTATCGAATACCAACCGTAACTGGTTAAATTTGGGGAAGATCCAATCGTAAAACCAGTTACGGTTGGTAACTAAATGCTCGATACCAACCGTAACTAAGTTACGGTTGGTAACCAAATGCTCGATACCAACCGTAACTGAAGAAAATTCTCAGATATAAGAACATACGGTTGGTAATAGAACTATTACCAACCGTATGTTCTTCAAAATCTCAAGTTACGGTTTGTAATTGAGTTATTACCAACCGTAACTCACATAAACCCAGAAATTTCAATTTCAATTTTCATACAAAATTAACTTAAATCCAACACGATAAACTAAACCCTAACTGGGTTTTTCCAAACATTTTTCAAATCGCCGATTAATCGAAGACGATGAAATTTTCAGTTTTAATGGAGGTTACGGTTGATGGAGGAGAAGAGAAGATTAAAAAGAAGATGAAAAAAAAACGATTTGATTTTTTTGATTCATTAGGTTTAAAAAAATTGATTTGATTTTGGTTAATTTAAGGTGAAAAGGATAATCTAGTCAATCTACACCCCCTAACCAATAAGAAGGACATTGCTAACACACTTGCCGCCCCTCTACCATTTCTTGCCGCCCCTTTACCAATTTTGTTTTTCATTTTTTCCGCTCCACCTTTAGCCATGGTCAAAGTAAGGTTAAATAGTTACTGGGTCGTACCTGCATAGAATGGAGTAAATGCTGGCCCGTCCCTGCGTAGAGTGGACTAGTGGAGGGAGTACGACCTCAATTAACTACTGGCAGGTCAGCCACTAATGCAAATGAAAGATCGATCTTCATATACGGGATGGCTTGAAACTTTTGGAATCTCTCGTCAGCGTCATTAGCATCAACTCTTTCTACAGTTGCAGTTTCGAGGTCATAATGACAAAGGGTCCTCCTATAATGCCACGTCAGAACTTTACTTTCCGTAAGAGTATCTTCAATACTTGGGGGTGGGCGTCTTAAATCGATAATGACACATAGGATTTAAGACATTTTATACCAACTTTTCATCTCCAACACTTAGAATGGAGGTCATAAAGGAAGATGACATGTTCATGTGGGGGCCAGTGGGGGTAAAGGAGAAAGTCTTATTTAAACCTTCTTCATGACCCTCCACATCATCTTTTGTCTCTAAATTTAGACAAAAAATGTTGGATATGACCTTGGAGATTGAAGATGGAATTTAAGGTAGAAAGTCTAATATTTATTATTTTTTGTCATGTAGTGAATGACCCACTCTCAAAAGGTCTTAATAAGACCTCCACATAGGATGACCTTGACCCCAAGCATTGGAGATGCTCTAAGGGCGAATGGATGATAGCTGCTGGGAGGGTAGAAGAATTTTGAACGTATAGTAAGTTTTCTCCAACGTTTGCAGCCACTTTTGTTTTCATCAATTTTTATGAATCATAGGTAGTTATTCCACGTGCAAAACTCCGAAGACCAATCGATAAATACCCTCTTAACAGTAGTAACTGGGGTTTCTGGCCACAGTGGCGGAGCTAGAACTTTGTTGTTGGGAGGACAAACACTAACGGTGCCGAATTACAACGTTGTACACTCAGCCGCCTAAATTTTTTTAGCATCTTTTTCAAGATTTTGCTATAGAACGTACACTCCAGGTGCTACAATAGTTCCAAAATGTTTTGATTTGTGGTAATTTGTCAAATTTTGGGGGGACAATTATGCAAAATCCAAAATTCCCAAGCCTAATTTGACAACTTCAAAAATACTAGGGAGGCCCTAGTCCTCATTAAGCTCCGCCACTGCCTGGCCAAGATGTTCTTTTTGGAAAGAAGATGGTGACGGAACTGATCGGAACTTCTCGTCTGCCAGATCAAAAGCTACAATCTTTGAGCCCACGTCTAACCAATGAAGAGCTCCGACGCAAAGAATTCCGTTTGTTTTATTCAAACATTGATAGGTCACGTCTTCTTTCTTTCTCCACCCGATCTTGTCACCGAGAGTGTATACCTGGACTCGACCTCCGTTAAATTCACTATGGTTGTATACTCATTAGTTACATAAAAATAACCTAATCGACTAACCAAGAGATCATACTTCGCATCATCTTGTAACGGTAATGGCGGAAGATGGACGGTTTGTTCAGTGAAAGGATTACAAATATTGATAGGATCATCGACATTGTTATGAGTTACATAAAAACAAACCAAATATTGATAGGATCATTGACTAAGTACTTTCAAAACTTAATCCATGAATTGTCTGCATGCTTCAATGAGACAAAGCATGTCGAACAAACTTAGTCGGCATGCTCGACTGAAACAAAGCACAACAACCAAACTTAGTCGTCATACTTGACTGAAACAAAGCACGCCGACCAAACTTAGTCGGCATGCTTCACTGAAACACAGTACGCCGATCAAACTTAGTCGGCATGCTATATTCAAACAAAACCTGCCGACTAAGTACTTTCAGAATTTAATCCATGAAAAAGTTGGCATGCACTAATAAGACAAACCATGCCGATCTACTTATTCGGCATGCTCGACTAAAAGAAAGCATGTCGACCAAACTTAATCGGCATGCTCGACTGAAACAAAGCATGTCTACCAAACATTGGTTTTTCGCATTTACAGTCGTCATGGTCGAAAATGAAACACACTGACGACTGTCTATTCGTCGTCATGTTAGTTTTACAAAACCATGACGAACAATAACAAATTGGACAAATTTAAACTTGTTTCCGAGAGTTATTAACCGCCATGGTTTTGTTTTTCAAAACCTGATGGCTATTCATACTACATCACTAGTTGTCAAGATGGATGAAGACCAGGACGACCATGTGAATGTCTACTTTCAGAAAAAAAAAAAAAAAAAAACTCTTTGAAAAGTGGCACGATGTTCATCCTACAATCTTGACGACTAAAAATAAATATGAAAAGTCGCCAATCTAGATAAAAATATATACCATGACGATCGTATAACTGCAATTCAACAATTCCAATTTTTCCGACCTAATATGCCATTCACCAATAAAATAAAGTATTAGATTGAGTTTGAAAGAATTAATCGAGAATAAAAATTTCCTAACCAACGATTTTTTTCATTTTAAAACGATGAAATATAGAGAAGAGCACGGAATTGATAATTGGATTGTTTTTAATTGATAAAGACGGAGAAGAGGATCTAAAGAAAAAAAAACTAGTTTTAGTTATTATTAAGAAAATGATACTTAAGCAACTTTATATGCATTAAACACCCCTTAGCATACTATTATAGCCGGGAACAATCCATATCTCCTGTTATTCAGGTATACCCCAGTCAAACGAGTAAGAAAAAAAGGTTGATAATATCCCATCATTGGTTATTTATCATGCATTAACTTTATAAACAGAGAGTCTCAATGTGTAAATCATCTATGAAAGTTCCAGTGACCAATAAAAATTATTTTGAAGTTTATTATTATTGATTAATTTTAATGTTTGCGTGTTAAATCAATCATTTCTGTCTTAGTTTTAATATATAATATAGGGATATTTTGACTTTGGGTCACAACAAAGTGACCAGAATTGCGTTTGGGTCACCAAAAAATTTTAATTAGAGTTTTGGTCACATGACCGTGGTTGACCGGGTTGACAGTTATAGAACTTGGTTAAGTAAGTAAATGACCACCATAATATTAGAGTTTGATTTATTTACTAACCTAGCCATTCCTCTTCTGTTAGGCACGTGTATGAGTGAGATTTTTGCTTTGCAAGAACGGCTGAGATTTAAACCCTATCCCAGTAATCCTTAATATAAGTCTTTCTGCGCCTCTTTCCCTATCGATCCTTGTTATACTTATCCACTTCATAGAATCACAACTACAACGATTATATGAAGATAAAGATCTATTCTCGCATCAACAAATTTGCAAATGATTTATTTTGTGTGTGTTGTAATTCCTATGCTAATCATCTCGATATCTTGTTATTTGATGGATATCAATCAAACAAACTTCCAACATCTCATTAATCTTAAATTACTGAGATTTCCGTGCTCGATTGACAGTATGTAGAGAGATGGGTTGTGTCTAAAACTTAATTTTGAAGAAGGGAAGAAGACCCTATTGTTGTCGGAAGAAACAATCAATCTTATAAAAATTTGATGTTGCGGTTGTTAAATATGATAAATCAACGAAGTGTATTTGGGTTTGGGTGTGTAATGACTTAATCGAAATCAAGAATGAAATTGCTAGATGGGTTTCAGTTGAGAAGGTTATGGCAGAGGTTCGGAAGTTGCCGAGTTATTATTTTAGGGTTTGAGTAATTGTATATTTCAGCTAGAAAAATAGGTAAGATGAGAGCTCATTGTTGCCCTCTGCTACCCATGACGGTGTTGCTCCTAGAACTGAAGGAGGTGAAAGAGGGTGGTGGCGGTGTTGCTGCTGTAACCGAATGAAGCCGACGTTGTGCCGGTTGTGGTGGTGATGATGGTGTTAACGACAACTAACAGAGTCAAACAAATTGAAATTAATTTTTAAGAATAAAATAAATAATTAACTAATAGTCAAGACGGTCAACCACGGTCTTGTGACCCAAACTCTAATTAAAATTTTTGCATGACCCAAACGCAATTTTGGTCACTTTGTTGTGACCCAAAGTCAAAGTATCCCTATAATATATATATATCAAAATTTAAGACACAGGTTCAAACCAAAAACAGCCGACATAAATGTCATATATGTAGATAACAAACATAAACATGATACATCTCCTGTATACCACAAGAATAAATTAAAAAGGAAATTGCCAAATTTGAATTTAGTAATCCAAAAGCTTCTGAAAAAGAAAAACGAAAAAAGGATGTACATCTAGCTATATTTTTGGTAGTTACATACTCTCTGTTCCAATTTACTTGATGTTTTATGGTTTTTTCTGTGTTCCAAAATAGATGAGTGTTTAAGTATTTTCCCAAATCCTCACCGATTTACCCTTTGCTTTGGAACCACAACATACTATTAATTCTTATTGGAATCAGAGATAAATGATTATTCCAAGGATTTGGATGGAATATTTTGTTTATCCCAAGTAAATTACAACGGGAATCGTAATTTACATTAAATTTAGAAACTAAAAACTAGGTGGTTTAAAATTTTTGGAAGCTATTAATATGGGTAAGTTTGGAAAAAAATTATTCTCTCTGTTGTTTCTTAATCTGCGTGAAAAACTCTATAACGTCGAGTAAATCGGAACGGAGGGAGTATGTCCAAGTGAATCAATGTCATATCGAAATCAATATGGAGTTAAAGTTTCCAACTGTTTATCACCTTCCAATTCCATACTACATTGTATGTGGATTGATAAAGATATATACCGTCAAAATTGAAAGCAGTCAATGATGATCTCCATTACAAAATTTGTCCAACTTGTCCGATAAGCTCAATTAATTCTGGTTGATACATCTACACTGCAAGTACAAGTATAGGAATTGAATGTTGAATTAACTGCATGTACAAGATGGTTGAATGGCTTTCTATCTCTAAATTAAGGTAGACATGACTATACCAATACAGTTCTCACGTAAGTCTTGCCATGTGTTTGGTCTGCCGACTCATTTATTTCATCAACTACTTTTTATGGCATGTAATAGAAAAACTTACAGCTGTTCAAAACGTACCGACCAGAAAACAAAGTATAAACCCCTCCACACACCACACGTGGCCCCGCCCAGTGGGGATTGGTAGGGGCCACTTTTGAGCCCCACCATTGGGAGAGCTGTAAGGGACAGTTTTTGTTCTGTTTTTCGTACGTTAATAATTTTTTGAAAAACTTATAATCTAGATTCATACTATATATGGACATACACCTAAGTCTGTTTTGGCGAACCAAATTGTTTATAGAGATGTGGAAACTTAAGGTTGCCAGCAATGAAGGACCGTATAGTGAATGGCTTTTCAGTAACAATAACTATGCAGGTAGACAAGTTTGGGAATTCGATCCAGATGCCGGGACTCCCGAAGAAAGAGCTCAAGTTGAGAAGGCTCGGAAAGAGTACTTTGACAATCGACACAGAATTACAACTTGCGGGGATGTTTTATTACGATTACAGGTGCGTATTAATTTAATAAGCCACAAGCACTCTGTTAATTAGATAACTCGCATCTGCCATAATGACACCCCGATTATGATTGTGTTCGTATGTAGCTATTGAAAGAAAACAAAGGTAAATTTGATCTTAGTATACCACCTGTGAAGATAAGTGATGAAGAGGAAGTGACATATGAAGCGGCTACGACCACGTTGAAGAGAGCGGTTCGATTCTATTCTACAATTCAGACACAAGACGGCCATTGGGCTGGTGAAATGGGGGGACCAATGTTTTTCACGCCACCCCTGGTAAGTTGAGCCATTTTTCTGTAGCAAGTTGGAGAGCCATTTTTCTGTAGTAAGTTGGATCATGCAACAAAAACTAATTCGTTATTGAATGCAGATTTTCACGTTGCATATCACGAAAACTCTTAATACGATTTTAACGTCACAAGAACATATTAGAGAGAGTCTCCGGTTTATGTACTGTCATCAGGTGAGGTGTTCACTGTTCAGTACTATTGTGTGGAAAATTGATATATACCATGGTGTATAATAAGTTGCTTCGATTATTTTGCAGAATGAAGATGGAGGTTTCGGGTTTCATGTCGAAGGGCATAGCACCATGTTCGGCACGGTCTTAAACTACATTTGTATGCGCATGTTAGGAGAAGGGCCTGACGGTGGTCAGGAAAATGCATGTGCAAGAGCACGGAAGTGGATACTAGATCATGGTGGTGCAACCCTCATACCATCTTGGGGGAAGCTCTGGCTCTCGGTATTTATTAAGTCTAACCAACACTAAAATGTGCATATATATATACATATATTTCCTCAAGTTAAACGGATCTTCGATGTATGATTGCAGATACTTGGACTATATGATTGGTCAGGATGCAATCCATTACCCCCCGAATTTTGGCTTCTTCCTTCTTTTTTCCCAGTGCATCCAGGTTTGTATACGGAACGATCTATTGCTTAAGAGCCCAACTTTGGACTGCTTTGGTCCAAAAATTGGCTCCCGTTTCGTTTTGTGTTAAAAATTTCAGTCAATATCGGGGAATTTACCTAAAACTATGACTGAAATGTACATTTCTTCCAAAAGTGTGACCAATTTGAAAATTCTTCTAAAGGTGTGACCATGACCGGTCAACCGACATATATGCCCTAGTCTTTTACAGAAATATCGGATTTTGTCCTCAGATGTGTACATATCGACAACATATGTGTACACATCGGGTAAGGATGTGTATACACCCCTTCATGGATGTGTACATATAGACACACTGATACCCACCATATTTTAACCGATGTGTAGATATTATATGTAGACATCCAGAATCTAGGCGTAATCATATGTGGACATCCATGTTTCGAAGTCTAGACATTGGACACTAATCATAAAATATGTGGACATCAGCTATAAAATGTGGACATCAGCTATAAATATGTGGACATCATGTTATAAATGTGTAGACATCGGGCTATAAAGGGTACCTTGGGTATTAGGTAAAGTCAGTCACACTTTTGGAAGATATTGGGGATCAGTCACATTTTTGGAAGAAATGCACATTTCAGTCACAGTTTTGTGTATTTCAATATCGATAACATCACCAGTTGTTTGTGGATGACAAGAATATTATCCGATGCTTATAAATTCAGGTAAAATGTGGGTTTACTGTCGATCGGTTTACATGCCAATGTCGTATTTGTATGGGAAGAGATACGTCGCACCGATTACAAATCTCATTTTAACATTAAGAAAAGAGATTTACGTTCAACGTTTCAGTGAAATCAATTGGTCCAATACTCGTCATGCTTGCGCTAAGGTGTGTTAATTAATCAAAACTTATAAATGAAGTAATTAACGAATTTATGACAGGCCCCAAATGTTAGTATCATGACCCATCTAATCTATAATGTGTAGGAGGATCTGTTCTACTCACATAACCTTGTCCAGAATTTTATATGGGACTCCCTATACACAGTTGCCGAGCCACTTTTAAAACGATGGCCGTTTTCTAAAGTAAGAGGCAGGGCTATACAAGTAACAATGAAGCATCTTCATTACCAAGATGGGGCCACTTGCTACAGAGGCATTGGTGCCGTAGAGAAGGTAACACATTATATATGAACCGTTTTTTTGGGACCAGATTTTTTTTTAATTACTGGTTTTATTTTGGGTAAAGACATTAGAAGTAATTCTAGGTCACCCCATATCTAGTTATTTATTTAATACCTAATCTACCCTCTTAATTAATTTTAGGTTATGATTAGTGAAATGATTTAATTAAAAAAAAATTAGTGAGATTAAATTAAAAGATGGGTTTATTATTAGTTGAGTAGAATGTGAGAGTAGAGTTAGAGAAGATGAAGGAGAAAAACATGAAAAATAATTTTTTTTTTCCAATTCACCCCCTTTGAGTATTCAAATGATGGATTTTATCAACCACAACCGGAGGAAGAGTATTTGGGTGAACAAGTATGCTCCAAACTTAGATAATGTATGTTGAATTGGTAAAAACTTCCCCAAAAATGTAAAATTTTGAACTGGATTTTGAACAGCCTCGGTTATTTTATATGAAGAACAAGTAACCGAACTCATTTGAAGGTGTAGTTCGGTTGCTTTGTGAGGATGAACAAGTAACTCAAATCATCAAATGTGTAGTTCGGTTGCCTTGGGAGATAAAAAAGTAACCGAACTAGTTTGAAGGTGTAGTTCGGTTGCTTGATCCAAACACGCAGGTTACCGAACTCCATATTAATGGAAGCTCTGACATGCTGCGTTATGTTCGGTTGGTTCGCAACTAACCGAACTTTACGTATAAATAAATTTTAACCAAGTGTATAAGGTTCGGTTGGTTCGCAAACTGCATGCTTTTGCGATCCAACCGAACTAAGTTTAATAAGTTCGATTGTTTCGCAAACTTGAGATCAATTGCACAACCAACCGAACTTAACAAACAAAAATTTCTTATGTTTTTAACCGTAGAGTTCGGTTACATGGGAGTTTTAAGATTTTTATAAATAACCGAACAAAGTTGATAGAGTTCGGTTATAAGAGAAATAAAAATAATGGGAAAAAACAAGAAGTTCGGTTACATGGCAACTTTTTTCTTATGTTTTTAACCCTAGAGTTCGGTTACATGGCGTTTTATACATTTATGCGAAACAACCGAACTCGTCAGTTCGGTAACATAGTTATAAAGCATATAGAACCGAACTCATCTGAAGGTGTAGTTTGGTTGCTTTGTGAGGATGAACAAGTAACCGAACTCATCCGAATGTGTAGTTCTGCTGTCTTGTGAGATGAACAAGTAACCGAACTCAACACTGTAACCTCCATTAAACCTCTCCACAACTTCCATTTTCAACTCATTTTGATGATTACTTCTCATTTTTTCAACCAAAAACAAACGACAAGTAATGGGTTTGTGAGAATATCTTTGCTAAAGATTTAAATTAAGATATATATATATATATAGGTGGTGGTGGTTGTTGGTGGTGGTGGTGATAATTAGAGGTGGTGGTGGTGGTAATCGGCGGCGGTGGTGGAGGTGGTGGTGGTAATCGGCGGCGGTGGGCGGTGGTGATGGTCGGAGGTGGTGGTGGTAGTAATCGGCGGTAATGGGCGGTGGTGGTGGGAGGAGGTGGTGGTTATATATAAAGTGAGAGAGAGGTGGTTATTAGGTTGGTTTTAAATTAAATTAGGTTAAGGGTACGTTAGTAATTTCAACGCATTAGGACACCCCTTATAATTAGAGGGAAGGTGGCCTAATAAGACCATGGTCCCCTCAAAAAAACGATGGTCCCCAAAAAATGGTTCTTATATATGCATCATTTTCTTTGGAAAAGTGCACCGTCGATGCTAAACTTTTATTTCTCTCTGTTTGTATCTATATGTACACAGTCTCTATTTATGCTTGCCACCTGGGTGGAAGACCCAGATTCAGATGCATTCAAGAAGCATCTTGCAAGAGTCCCAGGTTACTTATGGGTAGCTGAAGACGGACTCAGAATGCAGAGTATAGGTAGCCAAACGTGGGATACTAATTTTAGCCTTCAAGCACTTCTAGCCTGTGGTGATGACATTATAGATGAGATCTCTTCCTCGACACTTCGAAAAGGACACGATTTCTTGAAAGCTGCACAGGTTCTTCTTCTAAATCTTTATTATTATATATAAAACCATCAATTTTATGCCTGAACTAGGTGCTAATTGATCAGTTTATACAAATTCAGGTTAGAAATAATCCACCAGGAGACTTCCGAAAAATGTTTAGTTACATTTGTAAGGGAGCATGGACTTTCTCGGACGGAGATCATGGCTTGCAAGTTTCAGATGCCAGTGCAGAAGCTCTATTGGTAATATTTGATTAACGTTCATATATAAGATAACTTTATGCCACCATTTTATTTTCTTCTGACAAACAGTTATGGATCTTTCAACAGTGTTGTCTATTGTTCAGATGACGTATGTATGACACTATTGACCTCAAATTTGTTGGTGAGAAAATGGCAGATGAGCGTATGTATGACACTATTGACCTCATTCTTTCCTGCAAGTAAGAACAACATTTTCATTTTCCTGTTGAGTGAAGGTTAAATTCCTTAAAACTTGAATCCTGACACTCCATTTTATAAACTCGTAAATGCGTCAGTCTCCTGATGGTGGGGTGACAGTATGGGAGCCAGCGACAGCAGCAAAATGGTTGGAGGTAGATATGAAGTTAATGTTATTTATATATATATATATATATATATATATATATATATAGCCGTAATCCTTGTGTAAACTGCCTAAGAGTTGTACATACTATGTTTTATAGCTGCTCAATCCTTCAGAATGCTTCGAAGACATTGTTATTGAACATACCTACGTTGAAGTCTCTGCAGCAGTACTTCCAGCTTTAGCATTATTTATGAATATGCATCCAGAATACCGAAAGAAAGACATTGAGAAATTTAATGAATTAGGCAATATATGTTTGTTTGGAAATCTTCCAAAAAACCCTCATGAAATTGTTGGTGAGAAAATGGCAGATGAGCGTATGTATGACACTATTGACCTCATTCTTTCCCTACGTTGACTATTTGAATATATAAATCAAGTAAGAACAACATTTTCATTTTCCTGTTGAGTGAAGGTTAAATTCTTATAAACTCTTTTACCCACATTAGTTTTGGGTTTGAATGTCAACTAGGCTAAGTTAATTCTCCTGAATCCTGACACTCCATTTTATAAACTCATGCTGGTAGTAAAATGCGTCAGTCTCCTGATGGTGGGGTGACAGTATGGGAGCCAGCGACAGCAGCAAAATTGTAACAAAAGCAGTAATTTACATCGAAAATGAGCAGAAGCCAGAGGGCTCATGGTACGAAAATAATTTACTTCCTTCTTTCAAAACCTTAATTATATTTGGTTGTAAAAATTAAACCAATGCTTAATTAAAAGACAACAACTGTAATAGTAATATACGATATATCGGAATGGCTTTGCATATATAGGTATGGCTGCTGGGGAATATGTTACATATTTGCAACTTGGTATGCCCTAAAAGGTCTGGATGCAGCTGGACAAACTTACAGCAATAGCGTTACGGTTCGCAAGGCTTGCAAGTTTTTGTTAGCAACGCAAAAGCCATGTGGAGGTTGGGGAGAGAGTTACCTCTCGTGCCCAAGAAAGGTATATATGTTATAAGATATTGTTGCGATGTGTATTATTGGTACGAGACTTTAATGAAGATTCCTTCCCCTTTCAAAAAGTGATACTATCACTTTTTCGGTTTAACTTTATTGATAGAACTCTTTTCCAAAAACTGAGGTAGTATAAGTTTGATATTTCAAATTTTGCATTCTTGTTACGGCATCGTCTGCCGGATTCACACATTGATTCTCGATTTTGAACCAGGTTTTTGTACCACTTGAGGGCAACGAGATAACCTTGATGCATACAGCATGGGCTCTGATGGGACTTATTCATGGCGGCCAAGTAAGTACTAAATAATAAAGGGTCAAGGATTTTATGGAAAAAAATATCGCCACCCTGTTTAATTGTATTCCAGTTGGAATTTTTATGTAATAATTTTCATTTTCAGAAATTAAAATAACAGTATGTATGGTAAATTTTGAAACCAACAACAGGCGGAAAGGGATCCAGCTCCTCTACATCGTGCAGCGAAGTTATTAATTAACAGGCAACTGGAAAATGGTGATTTCCCAGCGGAGAAACTTGGAGGAGTTTTCATGAAGAATTGTTTGCTAAATTATTCTTCTTACAGAAGTGCTTTCCCTATAATGGCTCTAGCAGCGTATCGCCGAAAGGTTACATTAATGTCTTCTGCAAATTAACTTTCGAGGATGGTTACGTACATGTATAAGTGTAGTGGTGATTTCAGTGTCCTTAATTTCAGTTAGTTAATAATCGTTACATGCGTGTAAGATTTATTTGGTCTTAGTTTGTTACATGTGTGAGTGAGTTGACCAAGTGTTGTCTTCTTCTCTTTGTAAAAGATTTTGTTCAGTAATAAGAAACATGGATTCCGTGAATTTACCGTTACCAATTCGCCCATCCATAGGTGTTAAAATCCGCGGGTAATGAATTGGACACCAATGAAAATTCCAGCCTCCGCCATTCTGATGGATTGGATCCAAATCCACGAATTTTAACCGTTGCTCACCGCCTCACCCACTATCGTAGCCATATAGATAGGGGTGAGCAATGGGTGGGTGGATGCGGATTTTGTACCACCAATGTCCAATCCATTAAAGCGTCGGATGCTAGAAATATCAAGTCCATTATCCAACGGATAAAATAAATCACAGATGAACAGGGTGGATACATGTAGATTGGCGGATTTCAAATCATCTTCCCCCTTAAAGGCCTTGACAAATAAAGCTCTCGCGTTAAATGGTGATGAAACCCTTGCTTCCTATTGGCCTAGAAAGGCCTTTTCTAATGTAGAAGCTATGGCGAGGACACTTGGCATAATTCTATTGGTTCTAATAAATAAAATTTGGTTACAATTTGGATACATCAAATACTTAACCGTTCGTTAGTAACGGCGTAGACAAAAAAAGTAGGTAGACAATACTTATGTTAGAATTTGAGCTTAAATAATTTTGTTACACCGTGTTTACACCAACACTTAACTGTACATTAATTAGGGTGGACAAAACTTACTTCCAAAACGTTAAATAAAAAAAAACGTTAAATAAATAAAAGGAATTTCAAAAAAAAAAAAAAAAAAGAAGAAGAAGAAGAAGGAAATCGGTTATTAAAAGGAAAAAAAAAATGTGAAAAAGGAAATCCGTGATTCACCGAAAAAAGGAAATCGGTTATTAAGGAAATTAGGATTTCGTGTTAACGAAGGAAATAGATAATTCACCTTAATTAGCCTATCTTTAGCCTATCTTTAAGCATATATATATGGGCATCGTAACATAAAGTCGTTATATCTGTGGGATTACAAAGTTCACGCAACTATATTCCATTTCTTCCCCCTTAAAGGCCTTGATAAATAAAGCTCTCACGTTAAATGGTGATGAAACCCTTGCTTCCTATTGGCCTAGAAATGCCTTTTCTAATGTAGAAGCTATGGCGAGGACACTTGGCATAACTCTATTGGTTCTAATAAATAAAATTTGGTTACAATTTGGATACATCAAATACTTAACCGTTCGTTAGTAATGTCGTAGACAAAAAAAATAGGTGGACAATACTTATGTTAGAATTTGAGCTTAAATAATTTTGTTACACCGTGTTTACACCCGCACTTAACTGTACATTAATTAGGGTGGACAAAACTTACTTCCCAAACGTTAAATAAATAAAAAAAAACGTTAAATAAATAAAAGGAATTTCAAAAAAAAAAAAAAAAGAAGAAGAAGAAGGAAATCGGTTATTAAAAGGAAAAAAAAAATGTGAAAAAGGAAATCCGTGATTCACCGAAAAAAGGAAATCGGTTATTAAGGAAATTAGGATTTCGTGTTAACGAAGGAAATAGATAATTCACCTTAATTAGCCTATCTTTATGCATATATATATATGGGCATCGTAACATAAAGTCGTTATATATGTGGGATTACAAAGTTCACGCAACTATATTCCATTATGGTGTTACCGTATGATTCCATTATGTACTTAGGGTTTTCTTTAGGGTTCTTAAACCGTATGGAGTTTGTAATATGGAAACACAATGCTAATCATATCCGGTATATATATATAGAACACCTAAACTACCAAATTTAATTAAAAAATAAGAAGATACAATTTAAATCAAAAAATCATGGTAAGTTTTCATATTGCTTTCCCACAATTGTTGATTGGACTTTTATATACGTCAATACGTCATCCATTCGTGTATTCTTTGGGTAATGTGAAGGTGAAATTCAAGTGATTTTCCTTTTCCATCTCGATCTGTATGGATTTTTTTATTTTCTCTCCACACTTACCATTTTTTTTCTTTTGTGTTTGAAGACGCGGATATGGATTTAGGTGCCGTAAAGTATATGCATAACTACAGGTAACAAAGACGCAACCGAACACAAATGACGCTAAAGGCAGCGTCCCACACCCATCACAATAAATTTATGGCTGTGAAGTATATGCATAGTTACATTTACAAAGTCCATGATCGCCCACAATTGTTGGACAAGATGTCCAACACTAAGTCAACTAAAGTTGAAATAACGTTATTTACTTACAAGCCAGAATTTGTTCTTAGTTTTTCTGTGCTTCATTGTAATAATTAATATAATGTAATTGTTGTCTTATATTGGTTGCTACTGTGATAGCTAGATGGGAGAGATAAATTACTTGGAGGATTGATTGTTAGTATTGTGTTGAAATTGTATTAGTCTTACCAGGTAGAGAATGATTTAGTAACCTGTGGTCTTGATATGTTTCTTTGTGGGATTACAAAGTTTTCTCATAAATCTAAATCATGGAAGCCTTTGATCATCATCAACTCAAAGATTTTAAACAAGAAACAATTAGGATTGGTAGGAGTTTGAGGTTGAATTTTTTTCTATCAAAATCTTTCTATGTGGCATTACGATCTATTAGGTTTAAACACAACAATATTTTCAAAGAAAAGAAGAAATTCTATGATCCATTAGAAAAGATTGGTGATTCATAGAAACATACAAGAAAAGGGAAAATCAGTTTGTAGGCAGAAGAAAAAACTCAAAAGACATAATAGGTTTGTATGTCTTATTCCAACGATCAAATATACAAATTTTTGCTTAAAAAGTCTTTACGAGTTGGTGATTTTTTTTTACACAAGGATCTACATTCAATCTAATTAAATAGACGGAAATTTTTAAGGAAGCCATTAATAATTAGGAAACAAACCATATTTACAAGGAAAGAAGAAATTTTATAATCCAGGATGAAAGATTGGTTTGTTTTTCTCCGTCGCCGATACATTCCATGTTTCTGAATTTAGAATTTCTGCGGGAGGATGCTAATCCATATTCCTCTTCTGAAGCAATCAACCCTTTTGATTTCTCTCTAATTATCGTTTGTTTTCTTTTTATTTTGCAGGTACAATTCAGACTAAAAACCATAAATAACCAAATCGTAATCATTATTTGTAAACCCTAACCATCTTTTTTCCTCTTTGTTCTCCTTTTCTATCTCTATCTCATTATTCAGACTAAAAACCATAAAGAAATCGTAATCATTATTTCTTTTTATTTTGCAGTTTGTGTCATGTGATTGGTACTTACTAATATGCAACGGTACAATGATATTGTCACCGTGTTTGTTCATAATTGTCTACTTCCAAACAAGTTTGTCGTTGTAGGCTTGCTATAGAAATCTATTTTAGCCTCTTCAGCGGACTACACTGGATTGGAGGCGGCGTTCTAACATTGCTTAAACGTCTTGAGTTTTTCTCTTGGCCGATCTATAGAAAGATCGTAATACAAATTTATTGGTATGTTTCAGCGTTACCCATCCGTAGGCACGAGGTATGATAATTTCACTGCCCACCTTCATCATGTAAGTTAGAATGTGTAAGTGAGCAATGGTTAGAATTCCAAGCCTCCGAGTCTTATGTAATGGCTGATGAGGATAATTGCATATTCTTCCTGCAATTTTCCTAGGAGCCGAATTCGCCGTCCTCAATTTTTTATTTTTACTATCTATTTGATAGCTAATTTTTGTGGTATACTCCTTGGAAACCTCTTGGTAGTAATAAAACCACCATAATTATTTACATTGATGATTGATTTGATTAGTAATGTTATAATTGTTTTTCATAATTTTTCTCATTATTCTGGATTGTTAACCTAAAGCTTGTTTACTAAAGTATACAAAGCTACATCTGGATATTTTTGCTTTGTCTTGGACGCAATTGGTTTTGGAAGAAGATTGAACATTTATGAAGAACTTGATATTTTGGTACTTTGCGGATTGGCTGCAAGCGCATTGGTTCTGTGTTTAAGTAGTTTGTCGTTCTGACTTTATTGTTGGTGTTGGAAATATCGGTTTAATATAATTTATAATCTCAAGTTATCACCTTTTTTTTTTTTTTGAAAATTTGCCTAATGATAGTGTTGGTAATTCGCAGACTAACATTAAGGAGTCATATATTTTAGTGGTTCTGAAGGGGATGACACATCTTGGATATCATGGTTTAGTAAATTTGTGGGAAATGAGTAGTTCAATTAAATGGATGATGAATATATTCACCATGATTTTGATCCTTGCAGATTAAGATGCCAAGTTCCTCATTATGAATACCCACTTGATGTAATATTGGATGTTGAAATCCCTCATGGTAAGAATTGCTCCTATTAAGTTTCTTTCATGTTTTACTTAGCGACCTTATAGTCGATTGCAAAATATCCCAAGATTCTAATATTTGAACCTGTTTGTGTGAATCTTTACAAGTGCTGCCTTTCCCACCATTAGAGTTACATTGCATGTGAGAGAAGTCGTATTGTTGGCTATGCAATGCCTTTGTGTGGCAAGGGAAGTTAGTTTGTTTGCATGTTCATCTCTTGCTAAAATTGTTTTCTTTTGAAGACATATCACATCAGATGATTGAGGTTGGTCCTTTATTATGTTTCGGTGATATTTTTTAATGAAACAATTAGTCAATGCTGAAGGGGTTGGATAACTAATGTTCTATCTTTAGTGACAAACAGACGCAACAAAAACTACATGTATGATGGATCCGTTTCTTCCGTAATAACTTAAGATCAATTCCTCACGACTTTTCATATTTGGTAACTGGAGTAATGTCGCATCCAAGGATGCAGATAGTGGGATGGGGCAATCAGTAATGCATTTTGAATTAGCTTTGGTGACGGGAGCAACAAGGCTTCAGTTGAATATTCAGGCATGGTTGATGTACCGCAGTAAACAGTATGAAATGAAGGAAATCTGAACGGTGAGGAAACCCTTGCTTTCTATTAATGGAAACAAGTTTTTTGTGGCTTTTGTGAAATGGGAGTTTTAGTGAGGACATCTAGCAACATATGATTGGTTGAAAGATTACAAACTCAAAAGGAAACTTAACTTACAGTATTTTGAATTTTATAGAAATCTAAATTCAATTTGGAAGAAAAAATAGGAAACATAACTCAAAAAGAACCCACATATTTCCCACATTGTTTTTGCTAAAATAAAAGAATAAAGCCTGCACATATTTTCTATATTTTCTCAATCTATTTAGTGTATTTTCCCCGCCACACCACATCAAAAATGCATCGCCACGGGGCGGGACGGGGCTGATCCCCGCGCACACCAAATCAAAAATGCATTATCACAGAGCGGGGCAAAGCCCCGCGCACACCAAATTAAAAGGAAAAAAATGCCCGTTGCGTAGCACTGGCACAAATCTAGTAATTACAAAATATCAATATTAATACTATGTACAATAAAAATAGACAAAAAAAAAAGGATTTGTGATCATGTATACGAGTTCATATTATCCATAACTTTGTCCCTCTTTTTCATTCTGATCGAATTTTATTTCCTTGGTTTCTAAATACTTTTACTCATCCAACAATATTAAATTTGAAAGCCATAAATTTTTTTCCCTAAAAAAAAAAATTACTATTCTTATTTGTACACGTTACATAGATAATTGAAAGAGCTTTTCAACTATATAAATTTTTAAAAAATTCGGTGTATATTTTGAAAGATATTAAGTTTTTAAATTTTTTGATATATTTTTAAAACAATAGTATTTATGTAAATATGTTGAGAATCTAACTACCGAGAAAAAGCTCCATTAAGAATAGCGTTTCTATCGTAGATTTAGCTCCATTAAGAATAGCGTTTTTTAGCTTATTAAGAATGGCGTAAAATGCTATTAAGAATGGTGTTTCTACTATTCCACAATTACACTTGCAATTCTATCCACGGTTCCAAGTGCTTTGAGGTGGCGTGGAAGATGGATGGATTCCACCATAAGACTTGCTCTAACAACACCATCTCCCTTTTATTCATGCATATTGCATTCCACCTTGTGTAAAAAGTAAGGACAACTAAGTAAATTTAGGATCTCCTACCAAAAAGAACTCTTTTCTTTATATTAGTATATAGTATAAGATAAGTACCTTGTTCATTTTCGAGGTTACCTTGTATTTTGGTATAACACCAAAACTACTCTCCAGGATGGATGTCCGATGCATGGGTGATATATCCACCCGTATTCAATTTACCTAAAAACAGAGTAAGTGTGTCCACCCACTAAAATACAAGGCTACTAATGGGGGACCTAATTCCTGGGATGTACCAAATCTCTAATATAAAACAAAGCATGGACAACTTAGCTTAGATAAAGGACGCCCGGATTCATTCTTGGGAAGCTAAATCTATGGTTGCGGTTGTTTACATCATTATTGTATCATTAATTTTTTATAATAAATATTTTATTAATCTCTCATTATAAATGTCTTATAATTATGTTAATTAATATACTTTCATTAAATTTCTTATGAATTTTTCATTATAAATATCTTCTTACATCATAAATATCTTAATTTAATAGATGTCTCACAATTTTCTTAATGAATATACTTTCATCATTAATATTTTATTAATGTTTCCTTATAAATGTCTTATGATTATCCTAATAAATACTTTCATTAAATAAATAATAAATTTGTTAATAATCATATCAATTAGGTAGTATTTGTTGGTGGTCCATGGAGCCGTGATGATGGTGATGGGCGGTTACGGTGGTGGTAGTGTAGGTGGTCGATGTGGTAGTCGAGGTAGTGGGGAATTCTTACTCTATGTGAAAATAAGTCAAAAAATAATACAAAAAAAAAAAAAAAAAAAAAAAAAGATTGTACAAAGTGACCGCAATTTACCCTAAAAACAACCCGATAAAAATTTAACGTTGATAGTGTAATGTATATGTTATTGGGATGGTAACGGTTTTCGATTGGTCCCATTATATGTTTCATTCTATGGTTTCTTCTAAACACCTATTACGGTCCAACCTAGCAATTCTCAAAAAAAAAAAAAAAACCATGGAAACAAATTGCATTAACCCGAGTAATAGGTTAATGCACAATCCATCGCGTCATGTGCTTATTTTAGAGCTCCCTTAGGATGGATTGTTGTTTTCAAGTTCTCTCTTAATTTGCATGTAACAAACTAAGAATAAGAAACTTCACCTTCTAAGTTAACCTCCAAACTTCTCTTAATTTGCGACAACATAAGTTTTGGAACAACAAGGCCCTAAAATGTAATCCAACCACCTATTACTACGGTGAGAAACTAACAATGGGTATTGACGTTATTTCGGTCAACTTATCTCGATTTGATTCCAAATGATTTCCACATTAGCCGACGTTAATCCGTGTAGAAAAAGAAAAAATCAATCATTCCGATATAGCTCCGTGGTATAGCATCGTGCATGATACCGTGGATTCATTCTTGGGGAAGCTAAATCTATGGTTGGGGAAGCTAAATCTATGGTATAGCATCGTGCATGATACTTAGCTTAGATAAAGGACGCTCTGGATTCATTCTTGGGAAGCTAAATCTATGGTTGTGGTTGTTTACATCATTATTGTATCATTAATTTTTTATAATAAATATTTTATTAATCTCTCATTATAAATGTCTTATAATTATGTTAATTAATATACTTTCATTAAATTTCTTATGAATTTTTCATTATAAATATCTTCTTACATCATAAATATCTTAATTTAATAGATGTCTCACAATTTTCTTAATGAATATACTTTCATCATTGATATTTTATTAATATTTCCTTATAAATGTCTTATGATAATCCTAATAATTACTTTCATTAAAAAAATAATAAATTTGTTAATAATCAAATCAATTGGGCAGTATTTGTGGGTGGTGGTGGTCTATGAAGCTAGTGGTGATGGTGATGGGCAATTCTGGTGGTGGTGTAGGTGGTCGAGGATAGTCGGGTAGGGGGAATTCTTACTCTATGTGAAAATAAGCCGGTTATAATACAAAAAAAAAAAAAAAAAAAAAAAAAAAAAAGATTGTACAAAGATTGACCGCAATTTACCCTAAAAACAACCCGATAAAAATTTAACGTTGATAAGGTAATGTATATGTTATCGGGATGGTAACGGTTTTGATTGGTCCCATTATATGTTTCATTCGGTGGTTTCTTCTAAACACCTATTACGGTCAACCTAGCAATTCTCAAAAAAAAAAAAAAAAAACCATGGAAACAAATTGCATTAACCCGGAGAGTAATAGGTTAATGCACAATCCATCGCAGCCATGTGCTTATTTTAGAGCTCCTTAGGATGGATTGTTGTTTTCAAGTTCTCTCTAATTTGCATGTAACAAACTAAGAATAAGAAACTTCACCTTCGGGTTAACCTCCAAACTTCTCTTAATTTGCGACAACATAAGTTTTGGAACAACAAGGCCCTAAATGTAATCCAATCACCTACATGTTACTGAGAAACTAACAAAGGCATTGACGTTATTTCGGACAACTTATCCGATTTGATTCCAGCGATTTCCACATTAGCCTTGACGTTAATCCGTGTAGAAAAAGAAAAAATCAATCATTCCGATATAGCTCCGTGGTATAAAGATCGTGCATGATACCGTTTTGGAGTAACAATTAGAGAAGGAGAAGAACTTCTCTGCATGACATATCATCAATCTACAGAGTCATTGTGATTACTTTACAATTTCATTTTTCCGATAGGTACTGCGGTTGGGTTAAAGAGTCACGAAATTAAACATCTGATGGGAATACCGCTTCCCCTAAGGGTTAACATCTAATTGATTCCAATTTTCATACTTATCGAAGAAAAAAATGGAATCACGAATTAAGAACAAACTAAGAATAAGAGCTCCCTTAGATGGATTGTTGTTTTCAAGTTCTCTATTAATTTGCATGTAACAAACTAAGAATAAGAAACTTCACCTTCTAAGTTAACCTCCCAACTTCTCTTAATTTGCGACAACATAAGTTTTGGAACAACAAGGCCCTAAAATGCAATCCAGTCACCGGCCGTTACGGTGAGAAACTAACAGTGGCATTGACGTTATTTCGGTCAACTTATCTGATTTGATTCCAGCGACTTCCACATTAGCCTGACGTTAATCCGTGTAGAAAAAGAAAAAAAATCAATCAATCCGATATAGCTCCGTGGTATAGCATCGTGCATGATAACGTTTTGGAGTAACAATTAGAGAAGGAAAAAAACTTCTCTAAGCAGATGACATATCATCAATCGGCAGAGTCATTGTGATTACTGCAATTTCATTTTTCCGATAGGTACCGGCGGTTGGGTTAAAGAGTCACGTAATTAAACATCTGATGGGAATACCCGCTTCCCCTGTAAGGGTTAACATCTAATCGATTCCAATTTTCATACTTATCGAAGAAAAAAATGAAATCACGAATTAAGAACAAAAAACATTGTTATGCCAAAAGTGAAAACGTATTTGTGGCCACCTAAGTGAAGTTTACCTATTGTCTTTTGGTACAAGACCATTTTGGATTTGATGGAGGGCAACCAATGGGTTATGTATCTTTCTTTTTTTATATGATCCGCGGCAAGACATGTTTTGGTGATATAAATTGGGCAATGAACATATAGACAATGATCAACTCCCGTGCCGTTACGGCACGGTCAAGGCCTAGTTTTAAATAAAACAAAATCTATATAATACAAAACATCATAGGTTTTTGAGCTTTTGACGGACGGATAACATTTTGAGAGACAAACAAATAATCCGACCATCCCAGCCTCATCCATCCAAAGACATCTAGCGGCTATGGAGTTTGTAACCTTCTTCCATTATGGAGATATTAATAACCCTCTTAATAAACTGAAAAATAAATGCGCTATTATAAAAGGGGGAAGGATCCATTGACATGGTTACGATGACATTATCATAACATTTTAACGCCATTTTTTCTACCAAACCCAAACGGCAATGAATTTGAATCTAAGATTTTGGTGACAGGTTCCTCATATAAAAATATATATTCCCATAAAAAATCAGCATATTCCGAAATACAAAACTTCACCATACACAAATTTTAATTTCAACCGTTAATTTTCAAATCTGGTATTGAAAATGGTAGATGGTGGTCTTATACATCTCGAAATGCTCTCATTTTTGAATAGAGTGTAGAGACTTATAAGAAGAACATGTCATCTAAAAATTAGTTTCAAATTCATTGCCGGTTGGGTTTGGTAGAAAAAATGACGCTAAAATGTCAAGATTATGTCATTATAACCATGTCAACGGATCTCACCCCATGATAAAAATAAACTGGAAAAATAAATGTTACAACCATTGAAAATAGGTAATTTTCTTTTAAATATCTTGAATTGAGTTTTTTTTTAATTATTGAAAATTAAAAAAATAAAATAATCTTTGACACGTATCTTTAAAAAAATAAATTAGCCATCTTTTAACAACCTGCAGAATACAAACAATTATTTTTAGATAACATAAATAAAGTTATGATTACACAGAGCTCTTGGTTGGTAACCTAGCGACAAGTCAAGGCACCAACTCATCTTTGAATAGTAATACCTAAACGATAAAAAATAAAGCTACCAAAACCACTACTAGCGTCGTTCATCGACTAAACAGTTCCTCAAATGCTTGAAAAAAAAATAGAGTGTCCTCACCAAGCTCTCCCAGGGTGGTGAAGGCAAGCACACCCAAACCATACCCATGTGCCGCGTACTTGTCCAAGTACTTGGCCCGCTTTGGAGAAACTGCTGCAGAAATAGCCTTACCAGGAGCGAAGGAACTGGACACCATCACCAAAGTGAAAGGAGAGACACCCGTAACATCCATACAAACATCTTGCCCATTTTCCCAGCTTGAGACGAGAATATCAAAGAGGTTTTAGATCTTTGCCATCGTCTCTGATCAAGACCCAAAGAAACCTCCTCAAGGCGGCACATTGGATTTGTAACAAATTTCAACTATAGCATCACGAACCACATCATGGCGAAATTTATAACCAATGTCTTTAGCACAATGAAGCGCGTGATCTCCAAAAATATCCATAGACTTGTTACAACTTGGGCACAAGCTATTCTCACCAAACAAAGGAATGCCTGACGATAACAAAGCACAAATCTAAATTGTCTAGGTCCAAGACATTGGTTGAGCCCACTGATAGGAACCGCCAAAAGGTAGTCCTGAGCATGCTTGATACGATTGCATTGCCATAAGATGGAGTCTCTTTCAGACATCTGAAATTGGTCTGGGATTTGCTTATTAACAGCATCAAAATAAGCAACTGCCAGGGAATGCATGGAAGAAGGGGCATAGTCATCGACACAGTAAGTAGACGGTAATCCACATACCTGGGTGAAGGTTTGAAGAGCCAGCTGATATGCTGAACCGTTGTCTGCTGAGAATAGATTACCAAGGATCGTTTTCTGCACTGAAGTAGTCTGACTCCGAGAAGCAAGATAACAATAAGTACGAGTATCCGCCATGGTATAAATGCCAAGTCCACCATCCTTAATAGGTAAGGTGGACAACCGCTTCGTAAAGGACCAAAACCCGCACCATCTCCAAAGTGATCAAAAGCCTCAAATACCGAAAAGCCGGTCGTCAAAAAGATCGCAGAGTCACCGTGTTGCTGCAGGATTCGTGGTACGCATAGCAAAATAAAGTCTGGACACGCCCGTACAGCTGCGAAGCAAAAGCATCTCACTCTGAGGATCCCTAAGTTTCTTGATAGCACCCATTAGTTGAACTGTTTTGCGAACCCTGTTCAACATCATGTCACTGATAAAATCCATATCTAAACTCACCGACCACCCAACAGCTTTGACGCCCTTAGAATGTCTCCAATGTCCTCAGAAAGACCCCATCCATAAGTGCTCCTAGGATCATGAGAAGGCCAAAAGACCTCTTTCTTCTTTATATTAAGATGCAGCCCCCTAACTGGTCCTTCAGTTTGAATTATGCGCAGAGCCTTGAAACCTCTGTGAGTATCCCCAACTATCGTGCCATCATCAAGGTACCAAGCGTGCAAGACAAGTTCGCATTGAGAAGCAATAGACTTCACTAAGGGGTGAAGTGTCAATGCAAACAACAAGGGTCCGAGTGGGTCACCTTGTTGTACACCGAGAGAGGAGGACAAGATATAATGGGCATAATAAAGCTTAGCCGGACGTAAATAACAAAATTCTACCCAAATGAGAAATACCCGGGCAATGGAGACGAACTTCCTTGATGAGCTGAGATCTACTCACCATATTAAAGGCATTAGAAAAGTCAATTAATAACATTGACATATCACTTGAATGACCCTTCAACTCCAAAAGGCGGCTTACAGCGTGTAAAATACCCTCACCCCCGACAGGAACACCAACCCCAAATTGGTAATCTCCTAAATATGAAGTCATGTCCTTCCCGATAGCAAAGGTTGCCACCTTAGACACTAATCTCCGCCAGATTGTACCAACTGCAATAGGCCGAAGACCACCACCCGGCTTTAAGCAACGGAGTTAAAGGACCACTAGCAATATATTCACCCAAGACGCTAGGGCATTTACCGTCCAACCAAAGGTTGACAACCCCAGATATAGAAACTAGTAAATCATATGCAACTGATGAAGCCGCTCCACTGAGAACATCAACCAGGTGTTGTGCCCTTAATCCATGACGACCACATGACGTACCCTTCGGGAAACTCTTGATGGCTCTCAAAACGGCTTTGGAATCCACAAATATGGGATCCATTGAGATATCATCCGTCTAACCTCAAAGAAGCTAAGGGGTGTTTGTCTAGCAAATCCGTGTATGTTTTCTCTTCATGGGGGCAACGCCGATGAAGAGAGAACTCTTATACCGCCCAAAATGGCTCGCACTAAGCTTTTTATGACAAGCGTAAATGGCAAACCTCTCTTCTCTTCCACCTTCTTTTCGTCAGCCTTCTTAGAATTCCCTGGCAACGACTGCCGCAACAGCTTGTTGATTAAAGCAATACACCCATTAGGCTCATTCCAGTCCTTGAGCGCTTGTATGATCGAAGCCACTTGCAGCCGCCACTAGGCCAAATGTGGGATTTGGTGACGGTTTGAAATTTTCTACCATGACGGTTTTAGAAAAAAGTGTCACAATACATTGTTGGTCAGGTATAGCTGACGGTTCCTAAAGGTGACCGTCACTAATTGTTATTAAAAATCATGACGGTTGACATAACCGTCACTAAAACGCTTATATCGCGACTGATTGATGTAAACTCGTTATAATTGACCTATCTACTTGCAGAACACTTAAAAACCGTCATGTACATATGATATATAATGACAGTTTGTGTCTATGCCGCGCAAAGAGCACTTATAATGACGGTTTTGGTGGTAAATGTCACAATATCCTCGTAGTAAATGGTGACGGTTTAGGACTAACTCTCACAATAGCTCGTAACGACGTTTGCCTATTAAAATCGCTGCTAATTGTTCCATCATGTATAACGATAAATACACGACAACGCGAGAACATTTTGACCATAAATATATAAATATATTATTGACCAAATAATTTAAGGTGATCAAATAATTATTGACATAAATATAATATATATATATATATATATTGCACTAAATATATGTATACATTTTTTCGACGATAAATATATCGATTTCAATGATATATCATGATACGTTTGAAGTCGAACCCTTTCGTGAGCTTGTTGGTTCATAGTTTCTATGTCGTTATACCATATTTGAAGTTCCAATCGACTATGAGCTTCATATTTACCGATTTCAATGATATATAAACGTTTGAAGTCGAACCTCCCGAGCTTCTTGGTTCATAGTTTTTATGTAAGTTCGAATCGACACCGAGCTTCATATTTATTGATTTAGATGATGTATCATGTTAAGTTTGAAGCGTGAACCCTCCGGAGCTTCTTTGTTCATAGTTTGTATGCCGTTATACCACATTTGAAGTTCAAATCGACATTGAGCTTCATATTTATCGATTTCGATGATGTAACATGCTAACCTGAGTTTACCAGTATGAACTAAAGCTACTTCATGATATGTATGACTTTTCAAAATTACTTCATGACCTATGCAAATAGTCGAAATCCAAATCTAAGCACAAAGAGAAAGCACAAAAACACAAAGAGAAAGCACAAAGAAACAAACCAATTATCGAATTCATTTTTCATTTTCCCGATTCATTCTTATACATTTTTTGGATTTTTTATATCGTAATGTCGATAACAATGTCCTAAATTTATTAATATTTTTTTGGATTTTTTTTCATGTCGAAGGTTGATAATAAACTCAATACATGAGTTAGTAGTAGCACAAAGAGAAACACAGATAAGCTCAATCCGTATGAGCATAACAAATACAATCTCAACCGTCAGATTCTTTTCTCAATCCGTATGAGTGGATCAAACGAAATCTGGTCCGTCCATCATTTAAGATTTTTATTAAGAAATTAATTAATAAAAAAAATAAAAATGACAGCATGCGCAGTCCTCTACACTCCAGTTATTAGCCACGTCTAGTACGAGATGTCAGTCCACTTTGGACACATATTAACCATTAAAGCTTACACGTGTCCAAGAATATTTTGGGTAATTATTTTAAAAAAAATTGACGAATGTTGGTCCATACACATTCTAAGACGAGCCCAAATACAAGTTTGGGTCGGTTTCAGTGTACAAATGCCTCGTACATGTGAGATGGTGGTGACCCCTAAATTACTAATGTTCACCACACCCAGACCCCTCGAATACAACTTTATTAACACAGATGTCTAGCACTTCAGATATATAATAATGTAAGTTCCACGTGTTGCAAATTCACATATGTGCTAAACAGGTGTTAATAAAGTTAAAATTAAAAATAAAAAGCAGATACGCCTCTCTTTTCTCCGTTTTCTCCTCAACTCTGAAGCCCTTGTTATCACTTACCAGATCTCTAGTCCATGGCTATGCTAACCACTTTATCTCTTACAAAATCACAGTGAAGCCATAACTTGAAGCAATAGCATATCATATTTAAAGAAGAAATAAATACTTCACAACACGGAAAAACACAACTGGTGAGTATAATCAAAGTATCTAGTTGTTAGATGTTGTTTTTTCCGTGTCTCCATGTGTGGGGGAAATTTGAGATTTGGGTAACCAATTCATAATAGTGAAGATGGTTTTCCCTTATGTTATGTTTTTGAATGAGATTATGAACAAATCAATCTAATTTCAAGAGCAATTGAAGTATACATCTCACTTTGATTCTTCTTCTTTTTTTTTTTTCTTTTTTTTTTTTTAAGCTCAATTTGATAGTTCTGTTCAAAATTGAAACTCAATTATAAATAACGTTTCTTTTTGTAAGAAATTGATTTTTAGTTTTCATATTTAAGGAGTACGTTATTGATTCTACCAGGAAGGATCCATCGTTTTTTAATTTGATTGAGTGCCCCGTTTCAATTTGTATCTCGTTAAGAAGAAACAATAAGATTTCGAAAGACCGGTCAGTTAGTTTGCTGAATGGGTTGGGTGCCGACAACAACGGACCCGGTAGATTCGGATCCGATCCGCATACCCGTCATCTTCTTCGCCCGATTCTCTGCTAGTGTAACAACAATACAAAATTTTCTCTGCTGCAATTATCCATTGATTTCAAGCTACTTCGATTTTTGTTAGCTTATTTGGTTTGTTTGTATCAAATTAAAGTATTATACCTTCAATTTGATCAAGCTTATAAAATGTGCAGAGTTTTTTGTTCTTCTTTTGATGAAGAAATTGATCGATTCAGTAGATTAATTGAAGAAGTTTCAACTGGTAATATGTTCATTTAGTTGTGTTTGATGAATTGTTATTATCAATTTGCTTGATTATCTCATGATGAACCTTAATTTGATGAAATTTGAAAAACCAAAACTGATTTTAATTTTTTTGTACACTTATTGTGACTGACAAATAACACTGAAGTGACCATATAGAGGTCTCCCTTTGGTCGACCAATGAATGAAATTTGCAATCAATTTGATTGATTATCTAAAGATTAGTCTCAATTTTATGAAATTGGTAAATCAAATATTTCAATTTTAATTTTTTGGGACATTTGTTGTGTCTGACATCCTGCATTATTTTGATCTTATAGAAGGCCGACTGTTACCTGCATCTGATTCATTTATAGATCTTTCTTTAAGTTTCTCGTTTAATTTGTACAGGTTTATAATGTTTGAAGCGTCTCTTTTTTAGATCGTATTTACTCTAGGTGAGGATAAGATAAAAAGTAAGGTTTATTGTATGAATTGTTTCTTTCTGTTCGTTTTCACGAGTAAAATTAATGGTTATTGATTTTATTGAGAGAATTGGTGGTTTTCAAATTCATTTTTGCAGTGGCGGGGTATTGCAGTAATGATTGCAGTGGTGGGGTATTGCGGTAATGATGTATTTCATGGAAGATTGTAACCCTTTTCAACTTTATTGAATCAGCTGGGATTACAAATTTGTGCCGAAAACTAAGGCGTCATTAGGGGAATTTCAGCGACTATTAGTTGAGTTTGAAAAATTACAAAAAGTTTCAAAGTCAAAAAGTCTTACACCCGCTAATCAAGGAGCTAAAGTGGGTCACAGTGGAAATTAAACAATCATGTTTTGATTAAAGGAATCACAATGTTCCCTGGTCATATAACAAAAGAAAATGCTGCCACTAATTCTCAACGGGAAAGCGACGATGGGATGGAAAATGTAGGTCATACGGTAGTTTGGGACGAATATGAAGGAGATTCTACCATACTAAACAATGGAGGGGAAGCTGCGGTGCCCATTTCACTTTTTTCTTTGAAAGGAATATATATTTTAGTATTCAATAAATTTTGTATTTTTTTTAGTATTCAATAAATTTTGTATTTTTTCTTTTACGTTATTTGTAAATTTTGAATTATTAGCATGATTTCAATTTAATTCAGCTTGATTCATAACCAAAAAATTTAAATGTCATACAATTATAGAACCCACCAATTATGACAGTTATGGAAGGAAAACGTCACCAAAATAACAGATGCCATGACAGTTTTCCATAGAACAGTCACTGTAATTGTGTTAAAGTGACGGTTTGTAAAGAAGAAAAACGTCAGCAAAATGTACATAAATTGACGGTTATATAAGAAAACCGTTGGAAATAATATTTATGCTGGCGCTTTTCAACATTATATTGACGGTTTATTGGGAAAACAGTCACCATAACATCGTTAAGGTGGCGTTTTAATAAAAAACCGTCGTGGATGTCTGTTACAATGACGGTTTAATATGCTTCATGACAGCTTTTGAAGGCTAATTGGTGACAGCCATGTGACAAACATAAGCGCCAAGATAAGATGACCCCTACGGTGACATCGACATTGGTGACACTTTCAAATTTCACATGAACCGTCATGGAATTGATATAGTGACGCTTTGAAATGTCACCTATGTTGATATTTGGCCTAGTGCGCTCCTAAGCTACCCGACGTACGTTCAGCTTGAACTCTTTGGTTGGTAGATAGAAAGAGTGCATAAAGGAAGTAGAAGCACGAAGCCATGCGTAAACATAACTCTGACTTGCTAAAACCCTATTCAAGACAACCCTTTAGGCTTCTAGAGAACGCCAACCCGCATTTGTGGGGAATGCACGCCACTATTGGAATTTGGCGGAAAGTCACGCTGAAAGCGATCGTTGTTCACAAACTCTACAACAACTTCAAAGCAGAAAGTTGGTTTCTCCCGAGTCGTACTATCCGAACAAAGAGAAACATCGCCATCCAGTAACTTGCGTATTCTCCAAACTGTCAACCTGCATCACTTCCAACGTCGCCTCAGGCTTGCTCAAACCATGGATCAGGGGATCGTCATCACAGGGACCTAAGATGAATTCATGGACCAACGTTCCACTCGCCTTTACATGATATCGACCATGCATGTAGATAGATACATTTACTACAAAACCACATACGAAGCAAAATAAGGACTTTCTCCAGCCTCGAGATAAACTTTCACCTCTTTTCAATCGCTGCACGTACCTTGGTTTTTCTCGTCTTCCTCGAAGAGAGGTGTCTATCGTGAAGGTGCTTTAGAAACGAACCCTTAACGTAGCCTCTTCTATCATTAAGGGTTGTAACCCTTAACGAACCCTTAAAAATAATAAAAATAATTTTCATTGTACTCATTGTGTAAAGGGAAGAATCAAAAATACAACTAATATTTTCATTATACTCATTGTACAAATGGAACAATGAGTAATGAATATATCCAAAAATGACTCAAAAAGATTTAACCTTACACTGTGGGCCTAATTTTAATTCTAGCAATCGAATAAGCTTATTTTCATCATCCTGCGAAAAAAAATAAAATAATTTACGATATAAAACCCAAAGCACAAAGAACTTTAGAATCATTTTCTAGCATCTCAATAAATTTATTTTCGAATGAAACATTTAACCAATAGATAGATAAACCATGTATTCTTGATCATGATCACGACTATATTTGCATCAGATTTTAATTCCATGAATAATTTGATCAAAATCTGCAACACAAATAAAAAAAAAAGGGAAAAAAAAAAGAAAAAAAAACATGATCAAGCAATTGCAAAATAGAACATCACAAACAAAAAGAAGCTAAACTCCAAAAAAAACAAAACAAAAAGAAACAAAAAACAAAATCAATTAATCATAATTAGCCTCTTCCAAGCAAAAGAGAGATAACACTATAAAAACTAACTGGTGAAATGAACTGTCACCATATCAATTGATTCCAAGAAAAAGAAAAATGAAACTTATGAGCTTACATGCCATTTACACACTTACTAGAGTAAAACTTACAGATGAATGAATCTCCAAACTCATGAATGTGAATTTTGATGGCGCATGCGTCTGGAATCAAAAAAAAAAAAAATTTGAAACGTTTTTCTGGAAACGTTTAATGTCTTCTGATGGAATCAATAATTTTTTTCTTTTTTGGTGATCCACAACACAAACAAAGATGAAATAATCTCAAAAATGAAACGCTTTTTATTAGACCAAAAACATATCTCCCCCTCTTTTAATTCCAATTTTTTCAATTGTTTTGGATCCTCTATTTACTCCCCCATTATCCTTCCACGAGTAAGATAGTTGCTTACCCATAAATAAGTTAAACACGTCCATGCTCTAGCACATAATAAACCATTCCAAAAGAAAACATCCAAAATAGTGTATTTCAGTGGTCCCTAATTACATTTATCAATGAGCAAAAGGTATAAATAAAGGAGTGTATTTCTCCAACCACGCACATTCATTCATTCACTAATTTCCAACTCATTCACCTATTCCAACTTATTTTTTTTGGTGAAATTTTTAGCTTAAGAGTATCAACATGTCAAACATGATTAGCCACAACCCAACAAAAACCGTTGCCCAAAACGTGTTTGCTTTGTTTTTGAGAATGCATGATTGCGATGAAAACAAACCCGCAAAGACTCGGGTTTCGTGTTGCAATAAAATGGGAAGAGATCGATTTCATGGAGACCAACGAAGTCACTACTTTGGATTTACTAATGATTGATGAAAACTTGAGTATATTGTTATTTCGATCCGAATTTCACTATTTTTTTAAAAAGAATAAAATATTAGTGATGCCTTCTAATCATTTTTTTACATAATTGGGATGAAAATAAACCTGCAATACTCAAGTTTTGTGTTGCCAGAAAATGGGAAGATGTCGATTTCATGGCGACCAACTAAGTCACTGCTTTGGATTAACTAATGATCGACCAAAACGTGAGTATATTTTTATTTTGTTCCAAATCAAACTAATATTTTTTTTAATAAAAATATTAGTCATGCATTCTAATCAATCTTGACGTCCAACACAGGAATATACCATGCACGCCGTCATCCCTAAGAAATTGATATTTGAAGTTTGGAACATTGCTCCATTAGAGAAGACTCTATTCACTCTCTAAGGTCAATACCAGGATGGAGAAATCCAGATTTCATCCTTCAAAGAATGATCAACGGGGAATTTTTATCAAAAACTATTTTTTGAAATCTAAAGAATATCGTGAGGAATTATTAAACTATTATTTTAAGTGTAACCGAAGTTATAATTATTTTGATTAAGATTTAATGTCTACAAGTTCTCATGGGTCGAATTAAACCTCATAGTGTGTGGTAATTATTAAAATCATTCTAACCAAAAATTATTTTGTCTCATGTCGTACAAGTTATGGCACGGGTTATTTCTAGTAAGTTTCATATAAAACAAAAAAGTTTTTACCTTCAATTTGGTCACCCCCAGAATTTGGTCACCCCCATCTGCAATCTTGCTAAAATACGGATTAGTTTGGTTAAAGTATGTGGATATGTCATATGGGTGTTTTAGCTCACACCTATCAAAATTCAAAATTCAAAATCTGAAGCCCAATAATCGGTTTCTTCTAAAATATCTTCCCAAATATCTTGATGGATGAACCAATTTCACAATTTGAGCTGGCCCACATAAGTCCCATGCTTTTTGAATTATTTGGTCAATAATGACGTTTTTTTTTTTTTTTTTTTTCTAAGAAGGTAAAGAATATATAAAAGACCTACAAGAAGTAGGAAAACAAGCTCAAGAGCTTTTTTTTTTATATAAATAAAAAGAGAGAAAGTTACCGACAAATAGCAACAAGTGAAGGTGCCTCCCACATTTGAGGACTTTGAGTTATTTCTCCAAATTCTAACAAGCCTTTGGAGATCAGGGAAATCCTTATATTTAATGGTCTTATACAAGATTTTGTCAAAAGATTTTAAACAAATAATTAGATTGTCTATTTTATCATTTGTTTTCCAAATAGTAGTTCTTGGACCTCCCTCTAGAGCTTTCATTATTTTCTCGGTGCACCCCAACAGTATTTAGCTTTTTACATTGTAGATTAACAGCCTTGGGTCTAGTGCATCCTTGGTCGCAATGCAGCTTCCTTCTTCTCTCCCATGTGTTCTGGTAGTTCTTGTGCTTCTTCCAAAAGTCTCTCCAAAGAGGACCTACAATTAAAACAACAATGCTTGTTAGACCAAATTGATATTATCATTTTCAGAGGGAAAACAAAAGAAACCTTCATAGGCATGGAAGCTTGAGAAGCTTCTATCCTTCTCCCAAGAGGTCTAGTTCTATCAATATCATTGAGCCTCATGAAGTATTCGATGCTCAATTATAAGTTTACTAGTGTTTCTAGGGCAAGGTATCACATTTCTCGAATACCATATCACATCTGGTTTTCCGAGATAAACCAAAGATATAGTACCACATAGGCTAGCCCAAGAACCCCATGGGGTATGAGAATTTCCCCTAGAGAACCAACTTTTGCACCAGTCAGTCAAAGTTATTGGACCCATTACAAGAGTTATCCGTGTTTAAGGAGCAAGAGGACCAAACTTCCCTAGTAAAATTACAATGCATGAGAGAGTGTTCTCCAGTTTCTGGAGACCTCTTACATAAGGTACAAACAGGGTCAATGTAACTGATATATCTAGCAAGATGGGCACTAAAAGGAAGGATGTTATTTTTCATTTTCCAAATGAAGAATTGGATTCTAGGGAGAACCTTTAAATTCCAGATCTTGCAAGCTAGACTATCTTTTGGCTGCAAGTTTTTCCTATCCAGGAGATCATACAAGGATTTACTAGTAAAGTTTCCTTGGGGGTTATCAAGCCATCTAAGGGTATCTTCAATCTCAGGGTTAGGGTAGATAGTGAGAATTTTCGTTAACGTTTGCCACCAAATAACGTATTTAGCACCTCTAGATTCCATCTAGAACCAATCATCAAATCACCGACCATATTATAGTTATAAATGTATCTCTACTTCAAAGAAGCGCGATAGGATTACCATTCTCATCAGGATCCACTTGTCCTTCCAAATGTGAACAGTTTTCCCATTACCAATTTGCCAAATACTAAATTGTTTTATAATCATGATGCCCTTGTAGACGCCCTTCCAAGCCCAGGAGGATCCCTCATTACAAGTGGCATGAAAAGGATTAGTGTTAGGGAAATACCTCCCTTTCATGGTTTTAGAGAAGATAGAATCAAAGTTGGTGAAAAAGTCTCCAACCATTCTTAGCTATTAGAGATAGATTCATCGTGTCTAGTTTCTTTAGACCATTACCTCCTTTTTCCTTACTCTTGCAAAGACCACCCCGCCTTTAATATAAAACCCTTTCTTGGGACCTAGTTTACCCCACCGTAAGTCTCTAATGGTATTAGTTACTATTTTAATGATAGTTTTAGGAAGGATAAAAGTAGACATAGTATAAACAGTAAGGATTCTAGGACAAATTTTGCCATAATTCCTCTCCCAGTGGGGACATAGAATCGCTTTTTTTCCAAATTTCCTTTAATCTACCCCCATTTTGTCGGGGCTAGGTTATCAAAACACTTGATCTTAGACTTGTGGGTAAACAAAGGGCCCCCTAGGTACTTATCATCAAGCTTTATTTTTTTACTGGAGGATGTTTATTATATCTCTTCCTAGATCATTAGGCATATGAGGAGTAAAGAAAATTCCCGATTTAAAAAAATTTATCATTTGGCCGAGGTACTACCATAGTCCTCAAGGATACTCAACAGATTCCTACTGAGCAATATTTGCCTTAGTAAAAATCAAACAAATACTCCAAGTAAACAACAGATGATCGATCGAGGGGCAATGTTTATCGAGTTTAAAACCGAGATAAGGCCGACTGCTCACCTTGATAAGGTCCTAGAAAAGGACTCCATGCACAAGACGAAGAGATAAGAGGATGTAGGGTCCTCTTGTCGTAAACCTCCGGAGGGTTTAAAAGGCTTACAAGGCACACCGTTGACAAGGATGGAGGAATTGCTGGTGCTTATACATTGAAGTATAAGATTGCACCAAGCTTCACTGAATCCCATTCTGGTAAGAATAGCAATCAAGAAGTTCCATTCGACACGATCAAAGGCCTTGGACATGTCGATTTTAAGGCCCATGAAGTGAGTTTTGCTTTTTTTTCTTTTCTTTCTCATAGCGTGAATTATTTCATGAGCAACAAGAATGTTGTCTGAAATAAGACGCTGTTTAACAAAAGCCGACTGATAAGGAGAGATCAGTTTATCAAGGAACGGTTTCATTCTATTAGCAATCACCTTAGATATAATTTTATAGACTATGTTACACAAACTAATTGGTCTATAGTCCCCGGGACCAGTAGGGTGCTGAACTTTGGGAATGAGAGATATATGAGTCTGATTCAGTTTGGTTAGCATATGGCCGCTAGCAAAGAAGGCTTGGACAGTTTCTATGACATCAGTTTTAACCACTGACCAGTTTTTTTGAAAAAAACAAGCGGGAAAGCCATCAGGACCAGGGCTCGAATTTGGTAACATACCAAATAGAGCCGAATGGATTTCCTCCTCCGTAGGAGTCAGCATCAGTTGCACATTTTCCATAGGAGAGATCGAAGCAGGGATAAGGTTGACAATTTCATAATTAATGATGGGGCAAGAGGTAGTAAGCAGGGACTCAAAATAATGGGCCGACCGAGCGAAGCGAGGGAGGACCTTTATATGGTCACTTTTTTGTAAATTGTAAGTCATCAATTGCCACAAAAAGATTGGATTTTGGTGTCCCAAACTATTTTCAATCAACAATGAAAGGACTAAAGAGCCCCTATATACTTCTATTTCTCACTAAAATTTACGTAAATATAACAAAACACGATGGGTAATCACGTAAATTTCGTGTGCAGAAAAAAGGACACGGAGGTTGGTAATGTAGTAATTGTGTAGGGGCAGTTTAGTAAACTCCAGGGTAAAGTCACCTCATGGTTGGGGGTTCGAATCTCGGCAAGCTCTTCTTATTTTTTTCTTCCCTTCTTTTCTTTTTCCCTTATTTTTTCTTCTTCAAACCGATAGAAAAAAAAAATGAGCAGAGAAGTTAGGGTTTGTGTCGAAATTGAAGAATCAGAGTGGTTTCAAATCCTAATCTAAATTTCCGAATCCTAATCTAAATTTTTCGAATCCTAATCTAGCTCATAGAAAGAAAGGTGTTGGTCAATTTCAGCTGGGATTTGAGAATAATCGAAAAGGAGATTCTGGGTGTTCTTGTTTTGAGATTGAAGGTACGATTTCAATCTTATTTCTTCCTGCTCCGATCTATTGAACGTTCATCATATGTTCTTAAATGATTTAATCACTCAACTGCTATCAATTTTATTGTCGAATTAAGTATGAAGAACTAGGGTTTCCTTAGGATTTGATTTCAACATTGCCTGAAACTGAAACATGAAAGGGAAAGAATTTTTTAGGATTTGATTTCAACACTGCTTCATGGATTTGATGTTTAGTATCTGGTCTTGGATTTGACTGTTCATGGTTGAAATGTTTATCATATTTGTCTGTGTAAACATTACAAAACTTGTCAAGAATGGAAACATTTTAAGGGTTTATTGAGATCATAAACATAAGCCCCCCACCCACATACCCTAACTGGAAATTTCTCACATTGAGAATGTACGAAGTTTTTGTTAGGGAGGGATCATAATGTGTCACAGGAATGGATGTGAAATTAGTGATTATTCTGTAGAATAAGTAATGGGGTTTTCGGACGTGATAACTACGTATACTATAGGAGAATTAGATACAATATGGTGTAGTCTTTTGATTTATAATATATATCTAATTCCTGCAACACAATGATCCTTGTTTGACTGGTGTCTGTATGTATAAAACAAATTAGCTCTCAAAGCATACTATAGAAGAATTATTAGTAGCGAAAAGGAGGGGAAAATAATGACATGACAGCAATAATGAGAGTATAAGAATGTAAGCCTTTTCAGTTTGATACTAATTTTTTTTTGTTCAATAGTCTGGATTTATTGAATACGCTATACTTGTAGATTCGACCAGTCTAGAGACATATTTAGAGGCATTTTAAGGGTTCATAAACATAATCCCCCCACCCACATACCCTAACTGGAAATTTCTCATATTGAGAATGTAAAAATGAAGTTTTTGTTAGGGAGGGATCATAATGTGTCTCACAGGGATGATAACTATTGATAAGACCCACTCGTGTTGTCGACAGTGTCCGATTCTGGCATTGAATTGTTGAATTAGTGTGCATTTATTCGGAGGAAAAGTCTGATTTTTTATTGAGTGTGCTGAATTGATTTACTCAGAAGCCCGATGAGATCAATGCGGAAAAGGAGAAAATTGAGATTAAAGATGGAGCTGAAGGATCCGGAGAAGCTGCGGAACATAAGCATATTGAGATAGATGATGAAAAGGAGAAGAGTGAGGTTGAAGTTAGAGCTGAAGATAGAGCACTTAAAAGAAAACGAGTCTTTACACTCCTTGATTCTGTTTCAAATTTTTGTTCATCGCATTACTGTGTTGTCCAAGAATGTACTCCACTCAAGTCTGATCCTGCTACTGCTGTCCCAACTTTTTGGGTTTTGGATTTGTGGGTCTTAGCAGGCTGCATATCTTATTCCCGTTATATTGTCACTTGGATTTGTATGTTTGAATTGAACTGAGCTGAATCGTATTTAATCTTGCCTAGACAAACTTTGGTGAAACTATTCTGAACTTTCTTATCAAGATACTGTGTATGTTGTGCAGAGTTAACGAGGCCAGGAACGTGACGTGATTATCATGTCGTGTGTTCGTGCCTCAACTCATGGTGTGGGCTTTGTTGCTGATATTCGAAGAATGAATGTTGCGCTTACTCGTGCAAGGAGAGCACTTTGGGTAATATTTGATTACATCACTAGTTTTCTTTCCTTCTAATCGGCGAAGCTGCACCTCTGGCGATGATACTAACGTGAATTTGTTTTTGACAGGTTATGGGGAATGCAAATGCGCTGATGCAATGTGATGACTGGGCTGCATTGATCACGGATGCCAAGGGAAGGAACTGTTATCTGGACATGGAATCTCTTCCCAAGGATTTCCTGGCTCCGAAGGGTCCCACTCCTACTCCACATCCTGGCAAGTCATTTGGTAACACAAGGGGATTAAGGACAGGCAGTTACGGTGGCCCTAGGAATAGACATTTTGACCTGCATTCGGAGTCCAAGTCTGGAACTCCATCAGAAGAGGATGAGTCGAATACACTGTCAATCTCCAGAAACGGAAGTTACAGGAACTTAAAGGTGCCAAATGATAATCTGGTGGATGACTCGGAACCAGTGGGAGCTCGAAATGCCTGGCAATATGGCATCCAAAAGAAGCAAAATTCTGCTGGTTTATTGGGCCGGAGAGATCCATAACTTTGTTTTGGAGCTTGTGGTGATTTCCCACAAGATTTATCTGCTGCCTTGGAGGTGGTTCAATTGACCGAGAACAGTGAAGAAGTCGGACACCATTTTGTCCTTGTAAGGGGCACAGTATGAAGTCATTTTAACTAGAACAGTGAAGTAGTCTTTGAAAGAAGGATTCATGTTCATTTGAAATGAAATTGCAGCTGGGTGACTATGATGAAGCGTGTGCCACCACACCGAAAATGCTTACCATGGATTTGGTGTTTATCAAAGTTGAGTCTGAAGATATATCCGGATTTTACTATTGGGAAGATGTGAGATGTCCGAGTGGAAACAATTTGTTGGCGGTCTCTCAGGAGGATGAGTGAGAAGATCAGAGGCAATCTGGTTTGTTCTTGTGGAACAGGACTCTGAAGATCTGGATTGGTTTGAATTGCTCTCTCATGGATCATGGTAATGCCTAGGTTCTTAAGGTTTGTGTTGTGCCCGTGAGGTGCATGGCATTTAATTAAGGTTTTTCTGTCTTGATTGGTACATGCAAAACTTTTGTTTGATTGCATGCTTGTGGGCTGTGCAGTGCTGACATGTTCCTTCCATTGTTCGGGCTCCCGCTCTTTCCTTGGACAGGTGGTGAACATTGGGGGCAATCGTTTCTATGTCAGGACTTTGATGTGTAGGGCTTCATCTGCACCTCAAGGTATATGTCATGAAGCTTGTCCATATCCAAGTTTTTGATTATTATTGTACAACATATGCTCACTAGATAGAAATTATAGGGAACTTGACTTAAAATTTATGCGGATAGGCTACCTGAATGATGTAAAGATGGGCAACATGTACCGTTAGTATGCAAATTGCAAATGAAGCTATTTTGGAATGCAGAAGTATTTTGTACAGGGTGATTAATCCCAAATCTGTGAACTGCCCTCTTCTCAATGACTATATAGTTTTTCTCTCAAATGTTACTAGCACATACAGTGGTGTTCTGGACTCCTTTTTGTTGTTGCATGGTTTTCAAGGACACACGTGGTTGTCCAGGAGAGATCTTTGCTTGAGAAGGAGAAGGAACACCAGTTTTTTTTTTTTTTTGTGAGTTGAAGGGTTTCTTGTGCAACTCAGCCTGCTATTTCTAGGACTGTAAAACTCTGGATCAGGTCTGGCAACACAGTGGACCATTGAGTTTAGAGTAAAGCATGGGTTATTCAACTTGAGTGAAGCGACTTCCACGGCAAAACTCCCTCAAAGGCTCTCTTATCTTGGTTTCTTTAAGCACATATATATGTAGGTCTCAATTGTATATATACAAGGGGCTGTATGTTCGTTCTTTACTCAATTTGCCAAAAGGAAAATTTTGTTGCTCCTGTAAATTTCAGGTAATTTATCTCTTTAGTTATTCAGTTTGGCAAATGCTGAAAGTGTGAAATTGCATCACACTAGCTACCATGTTTTGGGTATGTCTTAACCTGGATACCATGTGAAAGCTTAACCATTCTGAAAAATGCAGTACCACTGGAAAAGAGATAAGTGACTTGTGAATTACTAGCTCAAGTGCATTGTGGGGATGTGAATGAATCATTATTGTTAAGTTGTGAATTGAAAATTGAAACGACAGAGGAGAGAAGGGAAAAGAATTTGATGTTCCCAAGAGAATTGAGAACAGAGCAAACGGTGCGTTTGTTTTCTTCTCCCTTCTTGTGAGAAAAATGTCCTGTCCTAGCATCAGACTAAGGGGTCATTTGGAACATCAATTACTACTATTTAATCTTTTTTTTTTTTTTTTTTTGGTAGAGCAATTTTTTCCTTTAAATGTCATTCAGAAATTATTACCCAAAAAAATTCTAATATAAAATCTTTGATTTTTTGTTTCTGGAAGTTGGAGAAATAGTTTTTTTTTTTACATAACCTAAAAGACGAAAATGCCCCTCTACCAGCACAAATAAGAAAAGAAAAGGATCACGTTTTCCTCGCAAAATCTTGTCTTGACGCAACACAATTAAGTTATCTTCTTTCAACCAGTTTTCAAAATGTCTTGTTACCAAACCCATCACGTTTGAGATCTGAATTCCACAAAGTTTTTGATGGTTGACTAAATTCTCATCTGAAAACAAAAGATAGCTCATAACATAAGAACTCTCTGAGAGACTTATTCCAAAGTAGAGTTCCAAAAAGTGTCAACTTCACAAGGTAATAACAACAACTCAACCGTCTTTTTTTTAACAAAATTCTTGGATATTGAGCTCCCTGGTGGTCAATTTAATGTGGGGTTCTTGTTGAATTTAAATCTTATACTTGGTCATCGGAAATACAGATATTTTCTTTTGCAAATTTTCAGTTCTTGAAATTTAATCATGGGTCTGTGAGGAATTTGATCATTGAATTTGAAAATTCTAGATAATCGCTGGTTTGGATCAGTTTATAGAGCTTGTGACTGGACGTAGACCTGTCGAGGCAAGCCAAGATGAGAGTTTAGTTGAATGGGTAAACACATGTATATTATTTCAGGAACCTTTGACCTACTGTTATTTTTGTCCTAGAAATACTTCTGTGCGCCTTGAATAAGATGATTTTTTGTCTTGGCGGATGTTTTCTGCAGGCCAGACCATTGATAGCCAGTTTAATCGAAACTGGAGATTTTTTAGAGTTGGAAGATCCAAGGCTTGAAAAGAGATACGTTGAGAGAGAGATGTTTAGGATGGCTGAGACAGATGTGCTTGTGTTCGTCACTCTACTAACAAAAGACCCGGTATGGTGCAGGTAGAAAACAACTCTTTTTTTTCGTGTATTAAAAATACTTCACGATTTAGTTACACATTTCTTGCTCTTTTTTGTTAGGTATTAAGGGCGTTGGACACTGACGGTGACATGCCAGATATCAACAATGGTGTGAAAGTTGGTCAGAGCACTATTTTTGAAGCAAATTCAGATCTTCAAAAATTTAAATGTTGGCGCTAGGTGGCGATGTTACTGCAGAGTATAGCATGTATAGTGGATGTATGAACTCCGAAAACCTCCACCAGGTTAGAGTGGCGAATCAGAAACTCGTGCCATTAACCCACGCAAATGGCAAACAGTGACATTCAAATACACTTCAATGTTTTTGCAATAACTTTAACTTGGTGTCGTTTCACGTAGTGGTGTCGTTTAGTCAAGTTCTTCGGTCGGCCCTCCCACCGTGGCAACGGTTGTACTAGTTATTAAGGCAATTAGTAATCTCATTTCTTCCTTCCACCCAAATATTATTTTTATCATATAACCCTACTATGTTGTTTCTCCTTTGTCTTATGATGGCATTTTGATGAAAATAGTGGGTATTTCTATCAGGATCGTATTTTCTCTTCCTTTTATTTTCCAAAGTTGTTCTTCATAATCATTGAGTTTTTGTATTTCAATCTTGGTGTCTATGAGAGATTGATCATTCAATCTCACATTAGGATTGGCCATAATTTGTTCTAATTGTTTATTCATCTTATTAAGATTATTTTTTATTATACCAAAGTCATTCCTATTCCACCTACTGACTTCTCTTTTAACAACATCTAATTTGTTGACCAGAACAAAGGCTCTAGAGCCCTGAAAGCAGGTTTCCCAAGAGAACTTAATAATGTCTCTACACTTCTGTTCTTCCTGGAAGAGGCCAAAAAATTTAAAAGGTTTATATCCACCCTGACTAGGTACGATAGTGTTTAAAATAATGGATGAGTGGTCAGAGCCTAAATGGTTTAGGTGTCTAAGGCTAGCATTGGGGAACATAGCTATCCAAAGACTAATGGCCATTCCCCTATTTAGTCTCTCCTCAATATGGTTATTTCCCTTCTGATGGTTAGACCAAGTAAAAGGATAACCAAGAAAGCCTATGTCTATGAGACCAGCATTACTAAGCAAAGAGGAATATTTTCTGATAACAGTTGTATTAACAGGACTATCTCCTCTTTTTTCATTCTCATTTAGCATAACATTGTAATCACCTAAGACAAGCCAAGGTTTATTCATAGTTTGACCCATTTGGTGTACCAACCTCCAAGAGTCATCCTTTCTACTATCCTTATAAGGACTGCCATACATACAAGTTAATAACCATTCAGACTTGGATTTTTCGTCACATACACTACAATTTATCTGATTATCATCCTTATAAAGAACAGTAAGCTTAACAGATTTATCCCAAGCGACAGCTAAACCCCCTGCCCTACCAATAGGGTTTTGACAAACATGGGTATAGAACATAGAAGAATGTAATGTATTTTCTACAAAATCATGCAGTTGTTTGGTTTCAGATAAAAATAATATGTTCGGTTCATGGGAGTTGATAAGTTTTCTTAATTGTTGTCTAGTGTGAGATGGTCCTAGACCTTGACAGTTCCATGACATAATTATAACAAATTGCCAAAAATAATAGACATTGGGATAGACCAAATTCATGAAATTGTTAGGTCTGACAAAGTACTTGAAAAAAGAAACATGAAGTTTCATAGAAAAATGAAGATAAGGAAGCAAAACCTGATTTGCGTCATTCTTAATAGTGCTCCGATTCAGCATTTTAGTAAGATTAGTAATATAAAAACTGTGGTTTAGTCTTACCTCGGCCGAGCTTTGGGATCTGCACATGGTTAACGGTACAATTTTTGGGGAAAAGTTTTTGTGCAGGGTAATTTCTTTGGCCATCACGAGCGGTGCTGGTTGTCAGTCTACGCTGCTGTTGTGTAAGGTAATTGGGTGCTTTTGAGGTGGGGTGGGGTCCGTGGCTTTTGAGGTGGTGGAGTCCGTGTCTTTGTACAGGACAGAAATTGGATCGAGAAACTCTACCACTAAAGTTGTTGGACCACTACTTTGTCCGTTTCTTTGTACGAGACTAAAGTTGGATCGAGAACAGCAAACATAACAGTAGTGTCTTTGGATATCACGTAGGCTGAAGTGGGTTTGAAGTGGGGTAGTACTAGGTGTGGTTTTTAGGTTTGCCATCACGTGGGTACGAAGTGGTTTTTGGGTTAAACGTTTCAGGAGCTTGGGAAGAAAGGGACAAAAGTTTTTGGGTTTGCCATCACGTGGCCTGTTAGTGGTATGGAAGAATGGGACAAAAGCTTCACGAACTAATAACGTTTTAAAATGAAAATGAATGGAATGGTTTGTTGATTTAAAAAGGCACGGAGGAATGGGACAAGCTTGGGTGAGAGTGTTTTCTTTGAGGCTGTCTACGGCGGGCCCCAAGAAAGAAAATTATATTTTTTAGAGAAAATTTCAAGATTGGATCCCCAACGGATAGAATTTGAGTGGAGCTTGGGTTGGAGATTTCGGGATAATCCTTTAAGCGTCGGCGGTAGAACTGCATACAGCACCGGAGATCCACTAAGAGCATCGGAGGTTGGTTACCTGAAAATTCAACAGACTTAGAAAACAGAGTTACAAACAGATTTAAAAGGAGAAATGAAATGAAATTGAAGATGGTAGATAGACAAATTAAATAAGACAGAAAGTTATCCATGGAGATAGATATGCTGATATGATTTGTCGAGGTGAGGGGGTGTTTGGGAGAGGTATAAAGAGTTAAATTGGTCCTCGAGAGAGGCCAGGTGAAATTTGGGTAGTAGGTTGATATGGCAATTTTAGTGTCCGTAGAAATGTTGCAGAGACAAGGAGAAATGTTCCAGGCGAAATGACTGTGGTGCTTATGTAGTTTTTTTTTCTTCTAGTTTTCCTATTAATCCTAGAGCTGGTGTTCGAATGTATGGCGATGTATCGATTCTGTATGATTTTGGGTTTTAAAGGGTTTTGGATGTAGGATTTAGGGAGAGACGGAGTAGATAATGAATGGGTTTGGAGATTTTGGATGCTTGTTAAAAACATGGAGTGTCTGTGGCTAAACTTGTTGTTGTTTTTGGCTTTCAAACCAAAAATGGTATGAGATTTAGGAGCTTGTTGAACGGGATTTCTGGTTATTTTGGTTGTGTGTTTGTGAATCATGTTGCTTTCTACTGCGAATTTGCGTTTCTTCATCCATACTTGAGTTTCTGTAGTTTCAATGTTTTTGACGAACTGACAACCCTACCAAAACAAGAGGAACACGCTCCTGACAAAACCAAAAAACCCCAAAAGAAGAAGCCTCAAAAGTCAATAATGACGTTTTTGGAAAAGCGACCACTTGCACTTGAGTTGAGACCAAAGTACATCACTAATGACGTACCCATCGGCACCAAATTCTTTATAAAATAGTTTCCAATATGGGTAATGTTTCAGCTCACAAGAACATGTATGGCCATGGATGACCCTGAGAGTAATGCAGAGTTTACCAAAGAAAATCATAACCACAAAGAAGAGGATCATGAGTCTTCATCAAACATCATGTCTTCAAGTGTAGTAATGAGATGGTTGTTGGAAACAATGAAGAAATAATGAAATCGGATCTCAAACAGCTGAGTCGCGACTAGGTCGCTATCTTTAAGGTATTTCGCGACTCGCCTTGATTGTGCTTGTGCAATCAAAAGATTGTCGAACACCTATGGGATAAAACAAATGATTCACTCTCTTGTTCGATTTCTCTCGCACCTTGAGAAATCGAACCAACTATAACTCTTTCTTTCTTATCTTGCTTTCAACTCAATAGATGTAAAACAATCTGCTTTTTTCATCCTCTCAAAACCCGTCTTATAAAACTCAAGAGAATCAATCAACTTTAATGACAATAAATTTTGAGTAAATACACTCAATTAACTTTCCGTAACATTAGAAAACGGGCAAAATATAATTGCCTAAATTAATGAAATTAATTAAGAATATTAAGTTGACAAAAACGTTTTGGAAATCGAAGTTAAATCTGCAAAAAAACATTTTGAAATCAAAGAGACCTCCCAAGACCCCAAGTGCCCCAAGGCCCCGCTTTCCCTGGATTTTATTAAGTATATATAAATATATAAATATACCTATTCAAATGCAGAGGGTGAGACTCAACCCAAGTCTTCATAGTGTGAGGCCAAAATAATACCACCACACTATCTCTAAGTTTGGTATAATATTACAAAACAATGTTTTTAAATATATATCCTAACAATGTTTTTAAATATATATCCTAACAGGATTACTCTTGGTAAGCTGCATATGTGGATTTATAGGTATGGTGGGAGGACCTTTACTGCTCAGAATCTATTTCTTACATGGAGGTACCGGGAAATGGTTATCAAGTTGGTTGGTCATGTCTGGGTTTCCCATACTATTCATCCCACTCATAATCCTTTATTCTCGACGAGATCACACACTACCTAATATCGAATTCTTTGCTTCTCGAAAGCTTTTATTATGTGCTGCTCTGATAGGCTTAGTTCAAGGAATAGGCAATCTTATGTATTCTTACGGTATATCATTTCTGCCTGTATCAACGTTATGTCTCCTTGTTACAACCAACCTTGTAGCCACCTCCTTCCTTTCCTTCGTTTGGGTTAATCAGAAGTTTACTCCTTATTCCATAAATGCAGTTGTGGTTATTTTAATGGGTGCTGTACTACTTGGTGTATCAAGGTCCAGCGATCGCCCCCCTGGAGTTACAAATTCTCAATACTTGTTAGGTTTCTCTGTAACTATTGGTGCTGCTGCAATTTTCGGATTCTCTATAGTGAGCACTCAGGTGGCTTATGGTAAGGCCAATCAAATCATGACTTATTCTATTGTGTTGCAGTTTCAAGTTTTTGTGGCCCTCTTTGCTACGCTATTTTGCACAATTGGAGGTCTCATAAATCAGGATTTCAATTTAAGTGAATTTGGATTATTAGGATGAACATAATTTTGTGCCAATTTTAAAACATTTGTTGCAATATTTACAGGCAATACATAAAGAAGCAAGTGAATTTGGAATTTGGGTGAAGTCTAATGAGGTAAACCCTATTTCAAAACTAGGGAAGTGAAATGTATTGGTGGTATTCCACCACCTTTCAAATATACCGGTAGTTAGGTAGTTGTCTTGTAGTTTTGGATATTGTACTTTAAAAATGGAACCGAACCCACAATTATCTATAATCTGTTTAGCAGTTGGAAACCTAGAAATTGAGATATATATATCATGAATTGAACTTACACTACTTCGATGTCTGAACGATTCCGAACGACTCACTGTCGTATCAAGGATTTTCAATTTATGATCACTATGTTCTCTTGAAGAAACCGGAAATCTATCTTCCATAATTCGTTCAAATGTATCCGAATCCATCTACGACACACAAGTTCACAAAAATCATCACAAAACAATCCATTTTATTCAAAAATCATCACAAAACAATTCATACAATCCTAAATCATCAATAACAATACCGTATTCATATTCATTTAATTTTTCCTCAGTAATTTAATCATTCATTAATCATAAATCATCAAAAACAATACCATATCACATATCCATATCAAAATTCATTCATACACAACACCTTATTTGATTCAATACCATAAAATCAATCAAAAATGTCCTAAACTATCAAACAACATACAATGACGCATTATAATCGACCCAACATCACGAATTTAATCATAATCAAACTCAAATCAAATTTAAACCCTAAATTTTTAATCACTCACCTTGGAGGGTTTTGATGATGAACCACGAAATTAAAGAAGGCAAATGCTTCACCGGATGGTAATGAACAAACCCATTCAATTTGAGCTCCAAAATCACACAACAAGGTCTTCAAATCGAAAGTGTTGATCAGGAGGAGAGAAATATAGAACAAGGAAGAAGAAAAAAAAATAGAATGGTCGACTGAAGCTTGTTTCTGTCGACTTAAACCTATGAAACGCGTACTGAGTACGCGTTTTTAGGCCAAGTCAACCAGTTGACTTATACGCGTATGACACTATTCATACGGGTACTAAGTACACGTCTCATGTAGGAAAGGGATGGGCGTGCACCATAGTGAGACTGCCTTTCATGTGCCATCCCTTCCCTACATTTGAGGGATAGGGAAGGGATGGAGTGCACCACAATGCTAGCTCTTAAAAAGTTCTCCCGAAAAAATCCCCTCTCGCAAAAGCAAAACCAATCAGCAGCTACTTCCCATCTTCCTACTCCACGTGTCAACTTAAAACACTTACCCCAAAATCGCACATTTTTAGCCAATCAAGTCAAACCAAACGTCCCTTAAGCAATTTAAACCCTCAGCTTTCTTTCACGGCTTGAGGGCAACCCTTCCGGCTAGCCAAGTATGAGTTCCAATAGTAATTTACCATTGAAATCTCAAAAGGCGAGAGAACAAAACCCTAGTCGCCAAACAAACTAAAGATCTCTTCTTTCCTTCCTCCGTTCCAGAAATCTCAAAATGGTAATATTTTCTCTTATTGTTTATGTTGATAAATCGTTAGTCTAGGGCTTCTGTGATTTCTTATTTCTGTTTTCAAATTAGGGTTTTCTGATTTCGTAGCCTTTCAAGCGTTATGTTGAGATCGGGAGAGTTGCTTTCGTAAACTACGGAAAAGATTATGGTAAACTTGTAGTGATTGTTGATGTTTTCGACCAAAACAGGGTAAGCTTTTTATTCCAGATCGCATTTTTTCTTCTTCTGGGCATCTTATTATTTGTGACGGTATCATCTTGTTAAATAAACTTATGAATCTGGTTAAGGGTCAGTATCAGTGTTAAATTTGTATGATGCTTGGAGATTTTCCTTGTGATAAATTGTTACTAGGAGTGACTCTTTTCCACAACTAGCACTAGTACAATCATCTATACATCTAGATGAAATTTTAGTTGATTTTACTAATACCTGGTTCTAATTTGCCGAAATTAATAAATCAGTTGTCCCTTACTCCAAATAGCGTCTCATGTAGCTCCAAATATGAATTGTTGCATGCTTTATTTAAAGATTTGATTCCATTTCTTGGTCTTGCATAATCTGTGGCACATATCAGGTCTAACATTGAGTTCAAGAATTGCAAATTTGTCACCCTCTCTTTATGTAACGCTTCCAGAACCTACCTGTGATTAGCTAGTTAGCTTCAAAATTGTACACCTTCTATAACTTTCATAATACCTTTACTATTGGCGGCGTGTGCTATTTTGTAAGAATCAAGTATCTTACCTTGCTGGTTTCCCTGGAAACACTGGATCCCTTCTACTTTTTAGGTTGCACTGTGTTATCTCCTCAAGGGTTTATATTTTCTTTTATTTTTTGTGGATGGAACAGGCTCTTGTTGATGCCCCTGATATGGTGAGAAGCCAAATGAACTTCAAGAGGCTCTCCTTAACAGACATCAAGGTTGACATTGGCAGAACCCCTAAGAAGAAGGTTTTGATCAAAGCCATGGAGGCTGCATGCAAGTTACCAGCTTTATTAGCGAGAAAATGATGGCTACATCTGAGTTATTACTAATGTTTGTGTAAATGTTGTATGTACAGATGTTGAGGGGAAATGGGTAAGCAGCTCTTGGGGTAGAAAGTTGATTGTTCAGAAGAACAAAGCCTCCTTGAACGACTTTGACAGGTTCAAGATCATGTTGGCGAAGATCAAGGTATGCTCAACAATTTTTTTCTGGCAAATTGTTTCTTACAAAGGCTGTTCTGGTAGAAGCTTACCATGTAGATTTTGCATTGGTCAATTGAATTTCATAGAGTAGTACTTTTTAAGGACTCCACTAAATATCCGAATGTTTTGCTTCTAAGTTCTGTTTGGTTCTTCCTTATGTATATTTTTTAAGCCTTTAAAGGCGTCAGTAGCTTGATTTTGGTACTTTTTAAATGTGGCAGAGGGGTGTAGCTATTAATCACGAGATCCCACTGGTTGAGCTCAAGGAAGCTAGGTTGAAGACAACTAGGAAGCTGTTGCAGCTGAATCACAAGGACTGTACGGGAATCTGTTTAAGGAAGAAACAAGAATTAGATAGTTGAATTTTTACTTACTCTTTAGTCTCCTTATGGTACCACCATATTAAAGATCTAGTAATTAGAGTTGTTTATAATAATCTATCTACTTGTATCAGAGATTCTGTTATGTAATCTTAGCCAACATCTGTCTTCCACTCTTTGCTTTCTAGCAAATATGTTCTTTTCTTTAGCTTGCACGCCGATATCATAGGAGTGCCTATATTTTATTTAGCTTGCACGCCGAATAGGTCTAAGTCAGATCTATCCGACTCAAAATAAAAAACAAGCGGTCTGACATCTGACTCGAACCGAGTCAGGGGCCGAGTTAGATTCAGACGCTGAGTCAGCAAAACACTCTTCGTATTTTCTTTCAAACCATGAAAACTAATGGAAACCAAAATTAATGGGGAGGAGGAAAGTTGTAAATAGTAACTATTGTGTTTATTAAGTTGATGGAAATAGCAAAACTGGAGATGAAAATCAAGTTTAAAGCAAGAAAACTCAATAAAGTTGCAATAAATATGAGAGAAATGTATAAGTACCTGGGCATCAGCACTGGAAGATGTTGCTTTGTGTCTCTTGGATTGGTTTTGCTCAGATACTGTGCCATGGAAGGAAGTATGAGAATTAGTGGATGGCGTATGATCATCAAGACTCACACATTCATATCCAGACCCATCTAAGTTATGAGCAGTAGGGTTGAAATGTGTTAGATTGTCCTCCATATGGTGCATGAGTTCCTGTAGTGCTCCTTATAAGCTTGAGATAGGTTATCTGCATCTGGGTCTAAATTATAGGCATTAAGATCATCCATAGAAAAGTCAAAAGCACCTAGAGCCATATAAGCTTTAAGAAGCTCCATATTTGACCCATACCCACTTCTATGACCCATTGAACTATTAAACTCCTGCAGTTGATTCTCCACATATACCTCAGATGTACTACCTAAAAAATTCCAGCTTTCTAGATTACTAGCATTATTATATTGTATGGCATTAAAATTGCTAGAACCACCCTCTTCAAGTCTGATTCTTTTGTCCTTTCTTTGGACCACAGATTGACTCAAATTTTCAATTACATGTGTCTGAGATTTACCTTGAGAAATACCTCCAGCTTCAGTATCAGTGAGAGCAGCGGATAATGGAATGTCTCTGATCATTTTGTCTTTTTGCTGTTCTTTTAAGTTAAGAGAATCCTTTGAAACTTCCATAATAAACTGAACTGGACTCTGCTGGATTGCATGTATACTTTCAGGATCAGTGGCTACAATCTGCTAGTTTTGATCTGTACTTTGACTCACAATATTTATCCCTTTGGCCTTTTGATTAGTTTCTACTGCTCTCTATTTTGCAGCTCTGGTTTTCCTTGTATCTTGATTTGACCATGATGGAGGCTCATAAATAGAAGTTGATGAAAGATATCCCCTTTGCTGTTGAAGAAGGTACGCTGCAATTGTAGAGCAATCTGCTTCATTATAATCAATGGTACAACAGAAGTCACAGAGGTTGAATGGTTGCTTCTCATAATATAATCTTATCCACACTTCCTCACCAGCCACATTTGTTATCCAAAAACCCCTACGGAGTGGGTTACGAACATCAATAACAACTGAAACCCGCTGTATTTTTCCTTTGTAAAGAACACAATCTGGCGGATCTAACTCTTTTACATCTCCCATAGCTGAGGCCAATCCATACACTATATTAACAGTTGCAAAACCTGGTTGCATGTTATAGAGACGTAACCAGAAGAGCTGTTTTGTTAAATCCACCATGCTTTTAGGTATTTCGGGATTCCATGAAACAAGAATAAACAAGTCTCCCTCTAAAAACCATGGTCTTAGCTTTAAAACGACATCATACTCATCTTGTGTTTGGAACTTTACAAGAAAAGATTCGTCTTTTTTTTTTTTTTTTTTTGAAGATATCTTTACTTTTTGGCCACAGAATCTTCAACTCTTTGTCCAAGTCACTAACTGAGAAAGTTTTGTCTGAATAAACTTTTCCCAGAAAGCAATATTTGAACTGTATTGCTCCTTGACGCAGATCTTCTTGTGATATGTTTGGTTCTTTCAAAGCTTTCAACCTGTCTGTTATCGATGTAAAAACCATTTTGTTTTGGACTTGAACAAGCTGTGAGTCCATAGTAAAGACAACATCAACACAGGGAATGCTCATGAAGAAGATAACGAGGATGAAATACCTTATTAAAACCTGCTTGCCTCTCTTCCAATCTGTGAATGTCGAACACCTGTAGAAAAGTTTCTTACACGTATTAAAGAAAATCCTTTCTTTAATTGGGTGGCAGTTGTAATAACCCATAACCCTAAAAAGTCTCTGTTGGAGAATCGAGTTAACAGCTTTTGATACCGTAATCAATACACCATAATCCACAAGTAATATATTAACCCACGCGTGCAATAGAAAAACTAATAGTAAAGCCATGGCAGCAGAACTAATTGATTGCATAGAAACTAGGCAAAACCGCTCCAATTCCCAGCAACTCTTTTGTGCTGAAGCAGGACCTAAACAAAGAAAATTGCAACCATGCTAATTAAAATATCTAAAGTAGTTATGATTGAATTTAGAGAAGGAATCTTGCTAGATTGAAGAAGAAATTTAGGATTTAGTTGACATGAGTCATTCCGATTTTCACTGAGTCATTCGCCGATTTAGAGAAAAGAGAAAGAGCTCTCGAAAGTTCTTGATGACCAAGTTCTCATCACTGTTTATTTCCAGCTGGAAATTAGTATTACGAACCAACGTAATCCTTATTGTAGATTTTTTTTGAGAGAGCAGTACCCAGCTGCCAAGGCTGCTAATGGGTGTTGTTATTCAAATGCAAATACTTTAAACACCGGAATTGCCGGAGGATACCGAGGTTCCATATGAGACAAAAGAGTTGTATCCAATCCTAATGGACGTTATTGATAAGGAAAATAATACCTGGATCACTCAAACTAGTAGAATCCTTAGTACCCCATGTTCACTGATAGACTTATTTGGCCTTACACAAAGAATGGGTCACCCCATTAGCATTCATGGAACAAACTCGATCGTTTGGAAATGTTTTGTTTGCATGAATCAACTCTAAAGGTTTCGAAGGTTTGGGCTTATCCGTACTATTGAACATAAAAAATATCACAAACTAAAACCAACACAAAAACCCCAAGTAACCTCAACGGACTATAGTATTCTTCCTTTATTTTGACCCAATTTTTAGATGCTAGGCTGCAACTGGATATGAGGATATCTAATGACTCTTTGAATCTTATCATCTTCCTCCAAATTCGTATTTTTAATTATTTTTACAAGATCAGAGACTTCACCTACTGATTTTCTAGTTACATTAAAATTGTAAATATAAGAAAGATGAAGAACCATATGTGATATAAGACTTGTAAAATTGGCTATTTAAAGAGCAGCTACAAGTATAGTCATGGCTACGCGGTGAAATCTTCAGAAAATGTTTGCCACTTCTTCTTAGAGTTACAGTATGAGGTAGCAATTTTTTGTTTTATATACCTCGTGAAAATAGCAGATTCCCTTCGACTAATGAAATTGAACATCAAGATACCCGAGAAACTTGTCTGTAGCTTTATCGAACAACCCACATCTCATCCCTATCTCCTTTAGAATCTTCAATCGAGAACCTTTAAAAGGGACAACCTTTGGAACTGGAAACCATCACACAAATCAAGAGATCAAGCCACCTAGCAATACCTACTAGGCATGCCAATACAAACAAAAGTTTTTAATTATGTCAAAATAAAATAGCAGTAGAGTCGAGATTACAGATAAGATCACATTAAAGAAAGACATGGATTAAACATAATAGGAAATTGAATGCAATTTCAGTGATTGGAACAAAGATCTTCAGGGATTGAGGAGAAAATTAAACTTGTGAGGGTAAAATACCTGATGGACACGTGTCAACATCTCAAGGAATGGTTTCATGATAAGATGATAAGATGGAAACATCGAATCATACTCTATAAAGCCGATTCCGTATGAATCGAGACACCGGCTACAAACCTTGCATGAATGACGCGAGTGAGGAGTGGTCTAATCGACTCGGGCGGTCCAAGTCTAAAAAGAAGGATTGCATTTATTGAAGGATCGGAAGAGACGTGGGCGAGTCTACATCGTATCAGAAGGCTCGGGAGATCTATACTATGACCAAGGATGAGGCATCACGAGGTTCCCTAAAGAAGAGCAACACGATGATGTACAGGGCGAGATGACTCGGAAGGAGAACCAAGTAGGCCATCACGATGGAGAGTATAGAGCTCGTCCGAAGTAATGAGGAGATGTACGATAGCTCCACCAGCTCGGCGAGACCAGACCTTCGCGAGTCCAATTTACCTATAAATACAAGTCCATGTAGAAGGAAATGGACATGTAATTTTAGATGCTCTTTTTACAAAGAATTCCTGAGAGAGATATAGATAAAGAGAGAGTGAGTCTATGTGATATTTGTAGCTCTTTCAAGGGTAAGACCTTATAATAAATAAATAAAACATTTTCTTTCCCGTGGACGTAGGACTTCATGGCCGAACCACGTTATATGCTTGTGTTAATCTTTGCTTTCATGTTCTTTACATCTTGTTTATCTTTGAATCTTGAATGTTAGCAGTTTTATAGCCTTTAGATTCATTTGGATGTAGCCATCAGAAAAGATGCAACTACATTTTGGCGCTAGAAACAGGGATGTATGAAGATCTATGTTAGAGCAATTCTCGGTCGAACTCGCATGCGTTGCTATCTCAAGCATGTTTGTCAATGTTATTGTTCAAAACTATAAGTCTTAATTTCTAGTCTATTATAGCTAAGTCTCAGGCTAGGATAGAAAGTGTAGTTGAGCTTAAAAACTCCATAGTGATCATCATACAAGACGAAGAACTACTCAAGGAACTGGTGGAACTTCATCAAATTAAAGGTATGTGGAGAATTGAACTTATATATCACTCAAAAGTCTATCTACTCTATCTCCTATCTTGAGAAAAAAGTCGTTTTGCTATATAGACTTTCATTATACAGATTTGCTATTTCGAGCCGAGTTTATCTCGTCTATTTATTTCTTGAAATATGTGTTGGTAAGCTTTCGTTTTGGCCAAGTTCATCTATACCTAGTGACGAAAGTCATGTTATATTTCAATCACTTGAAAATGGCTTTGAAGAAACATGGTTTGTGAATAACAACTATATAACGTCCTCTAAGAATGTCTCAATGATTGAAATGAGAGTTTAGATTATTTATAACCATTGTTGGATATAGGCATTGTTTGGTAACACATACATGTATAAGTCCTTATTCCTTGAACCAAGGTATGCTTACTTTGTTGATCAGGAAAACCGTAACAAGAGTCCGCGAACCAAGTCAGCGTACTGTCGGAGGTTCTCTTCCCGAGAAAATTTGTTGGAGTTCGTAAACTTGTTACAAGCTTATTCCGGGTACTTAAGTCCGCATACTTAGGTTAGTTATATCTAAAAACGATTATTCCTGAACTTATACTTATATTAACTAAGGAATGCAAGTTTGCAAACCGTGGCTATAAAGTTCATGAATTGATTCGAGTAAATCACATCGTTTTTGCTTCGATTGTGTCTTGTATACTTCTATAAGATCTAAGCAGTTGAACAATCTCTAACTAGTTCATTTGAGTCATTTGAACTAGTTATGGTGAAGAAGAATATGGTTAATATGAAAGTGCTCATATGGCTAACATGTTGGTTAACTATTGTTGAACCAACAAATGTACATGTTTGGGTACGGTTATACAAACCTAAAAACGTGCATTTAATTTGTGTGTAACAAGCTAAGTTTTCGATCTAACAGTAGAAATATATTAGCTTGAATCTAATCAGGTTTAAAAATAGCAATCACTCTCAATTTTACCTTGATGGATGATCTTTCTTCCTTTTTAAGTTCTTACCTATGAAGCACGGATACTTCAAAATTGGTGACGTATCCGTATCGGACGGCTTATCAGTGTCAGATACTTGGGGATACTTTGGGACACTTTCAAAAAAAAATCATAGTAATCTTCGTCTCCGTTCATGAAAAAGTGAAATTATACGAAAAGCGAAAATAGAACGTGGGATATCAGTAGAGATGCATTTGATCCACTACACGGTGTGGGAGAATTTGAAGTTGAAAATCTATCACTTGACGAGCCAGAACTAGAAGCATTGGTCTTTGATGAATACAATATTGATGAGTGATGGGTGAGCGGGATGTTAGATAGCATTTATCTATTTTTGTTAAAATTCCGGACAATATTTATTATTATTTCTAATATTATGTGACTTTTTTTGCTAAAATAAATTATTATTAAATTAAATGCGCTTAGCTGGTCATCCCCGTTCCCCAAAGTTTAATGCGCTGCAGGAGATCCCAGGTTCGAGTCCCCAATGGCGTAATATTGCAGGAATTAACATGGAAGGTAGTGTTAGTTTGTCCCCCTTGTGACACAATCTCAGCTCTTCCTCCCGCCGTTTGGCTCCATTGGCTAGGTTACCCATGAGGCTCATTGGTAGGTTAGCACAAAGAACTTCGTTCAATTAATGTAGTAGTATGTCGTTGGAGCTTAGCTTGTTAGGCTTCCAACTAGTTTCATGTAATAATATTTATCCAATAATATAATAAAAATATAAATAATTAAAGTAAATATTTTTAATAAATACATGTATCCCCATGTATCACGTATATCATTCTTCTCCGTTCATGATGTTCAATGTCAGACACAAAACCAATAAGGGCATTACTGGCACTTTCTTTAGCTGGAAGGCGGACTTCAAAGATTTTCAAATTTTGAAAATTTACTGATAGGTGTCTAAAACACCTAATTTTATATCTAGTATTTATGCTTTCTTTGTTATTGTCGTGTGAATTATGTATCTTATGTTTGCTTTTGAGTTTTATAGGTGTTTTGGAATCATATGGAGCAAAAGAAGGAAAAATTAGCCATTTGGAGCGAAAAAAGGCAAAAAGGTCAACTCGCAGACAATATTTGGGGCATGCTAGGTTGCACAAGAGGAGTTATGTCGGAAATTAAGTTGTTAGTCTCCTAGAACTGACAATTGAACTGAGAATTAGGTTGTCGGTTGTCTGAAACCGACAAGCCATGTCTGAGATGGTCATCCCTTATCCTAACGCATGGGTTTCTTCAGCTATCACATGGGTTAACCCTACAACTAGATCGAGGAGTTTCTTTGTTGTTACAACTCAACCTAAATTTCATAGAAAAGAAGAATGGAGGCGATGCTATCTGAGATCGGGAAGGATCGATGAAGGTGAATTGGGGTTGGTGATTAACAGAGATGAGCACAAGACCGGTGGAATTAGAGAGTAACAAAGAAGAACCTGATGCTGTTGGATTCAGAGATGAATGGCGGAGGTCGAAGAGATGGGTTTTGTTGGTGGAATCTCGTGGATCTGAGAATGGAATATTAAAGAAATCTGGAGCAGCTGAGTTGTTTGAGACTTGGTTAGCAGTGAGGATGGGGTTTGGTTCACATCTGAAGCTGTTGGGGTTGTTGGATTGGAGCTTGAATCTGGTGATGCTTGTTGGTATAGAAGATGAATTACAGGATTGGGTTGTAGCTGAGATTCGTGGAGATGTTGGTATAAGGAAATGCAGAAGACGTGTTGCTGCTTTTGATTCAGCTGGAAGCAAACAATTATCCTGGTGGTGCTGTGTTATGATGCCAAGAGAATGAAACTGCAAGATAGAGATGTAATGAAGCTACTGTAATTGTACAAGGGTCTTTGCAGTGATGAAAAGGGTATTGCAGGTGGTATTTGTGGTTGCAATTGAAATGGAAGGTGCCATTGAAGATTCTGCGCAGATGAGTTATGGGTTGAGGTGTGTGTTGGATTTGAAGAGTACACAGAACAAGATAATCTTGAGATGTTGGTGCTGCAATGAGATTGAGGCAGTGATGTTGTGGGCTAAGCTGTAATGAAGGGGAATGTGATGTTGGCAGTGGAAATGGAACTGATGTTGAGGTTGGTGCTGGGATTATGTTGGTTGTGTAGAGCTGGAGGTTATTGCAGTTTCAAGGTAGAAGTTGAGATGATGTTGGTACAGGTGGTGCAGATGTAGTCATGATTGTGACAGTGTTGCAGGAGGTGCAAATGATGGTGCTCAAGTTATGGTGATGGCTAACTGCAGTTAGGAGATGGAATTGGAGGAAGAGGTGGCTCGAGTCGGCAGCGAGAAGCTGGTGTTTTGAGCAGTGATAGTGGCAGTTAGAGCATGGGAAATGGGGTAGCTGTTATGTGAGAGCTCGAGCAAGGTTAATCCTATCGGTAAAAGGTAGATTAAAAAATTTTCCCATGCCCCCTTCGGATTTTGCCCCCATCAAAAAATTTCTCGGATAAATAGCGACTCATAAGAGGCCAAGGGGATCAAACGGAGAGACAGTAGCCGGAGAATTCGATGAGGTGAACATGCCAATGTTTGAATGCAATTCCATTTCACCTTCTTGCTTTGCGATACTGATTTTACGATCCCAACATATAAGTGTCTGACAGGTAACAACATCGATTGAATTCCGTTTGCCAGTTATAACCAAAAGCAAGCTTGGATAAAAGTCCGATGACTAAAGGGGAAGCTGCAAAAGAAGCCAGTACAACAGACTCAAAGAACTGATGCAAAGGATAAATGCTTGTAGAGGATTTTCAGGGACTATCTCTGCAAAAATTGACTCGAACATGACATATATGGTAACTTGTATGATATGCAAGCACTTGCACAAGTAGTTAAACCAAGTTGATCAAGATATGCGTTGCCTAGCATGACGCCTCTACGCTTCACAATGCCTCCTTGAAACACAAATTGTAATTAGAATTTTTCTTCGTTTTTATATATACCAAAAACGTTTTTAGTACTCGAGAGAGACCGAATCCACCGACCTTGCACATGAAAGGCGGACATGTAGTTAACTAAGCTAGCCATATTGGTTAAAATGTAATTTGAAACTTTGGGATTATATTTTGACCGTTAGGTTAGTGAGATGTCCAATTTGGACGTGGAGGGGTTAATGTGTTCTAAAGGAAGGAAAGTTGGTCTATCAGTATGAATCATGATTTTGGGCATACCAAAAACTTATTAGGCATACAAAGCAATATTCCTAACTTGGGTGACCTTATAAGGGGTACCCTATGGGTAGTTCAATTACCTATATACCCTTAATACAAAAAATCAGTTTTCTAAAAAATCAAAATCAGTTTCCCTTAACTTCTCTTCTTCTTCCTCCTCTAGCCGAACTCTTCCCCTCACGCGAAAAAAAAAATCATCATCGTGATTAATTGTCGATTCGTAAAAATTTGATCGTCGATTAAACTCAACTGCATAATGACTCGTACAAAGAAAATCAGGGTCTAGGCAAACAAAATCGTCTTCTAATCCATCAATTGAAGAAGAAGCACCAATTGAAGATGAAGGTGTAGAAACTGAAAATCAACCACCAATTGAACCAGAAATTGAACCAACTGTATCTCCAACTCCAGAAATGAGGATAAGAAAGTAAGTTTTACAAACCCAATCTCCTATTTGCTGTTTTTCATCGATTAAATGACAGTTATAGTGTTGGGTTCGGCTCAAAATTGAGTTGCGTTTTTAGCCGAACTGTTCTTCACAAAAGCTTCTTGAAAGCGTATATGAACAGTTCGGCATGAAATTTCAAGCCGAACCTAGTCACAGATAGAGATGCATAGGGGTTCGGCGTATTCGATGATCATATTATGTGCCGAACCTTGAAGCTTGAGCAGGTTTCGGCTTATACAATATTATAAATATAAGCCGAATCAAGAAAATATTTTACCCAAAAATTGACAAATTTATGTTCGGCACATACGATTTTGAAAATATAAGCCGAACTATTAATTTTCTTATTCCGGGCTATGCAGGATGTTGTTCGGCTTACTATGAAACTTTCATATAAGCCGAACTACTGTTTAGCAAAAGGGTTGGAATTGAAAATTATAGGTTCGGCGCATGCAAGAAATGATTCAGTGAGCCGAACCGTTCATGATTTGGTTGATTCGGCTCATAGATGTGAGCCGAACCTGTTTCTGGTTCGCCGAACCATGAAGCAAAAATCCAAACTTTTGATGATTTATAGCTATAGAAGTGAGATTGAGCATAAGATAGAAGTGTATATGTGTATTAGAAGCATTGGGTTCCTCATATATGTGCTCATCATCTGGGTTTCTCACTTTCTCCTTCTCTTTCTCTCATTCTTAACCAAAACTTTGATTTTTTGTCCCCCAAATTTTTTTCATCTAAACAACTTTTATAATTATCAAAAGAAATCTTAATCCTAAACATAATTTTTAATCACTAATCCAAATTACTAACACTAATACATCAAGGGTATCTTTGCCATTTAAAAAAATTAGGTTAAGGGGTTATCTGATTTTGTTATTTCACAACCCTTTTTTGTCTTTATTGAGTTTGCCCAATAAGTTTTTAGTATGCCTAAAATCATGGTTCATAAGTATCCCCATAGGCCCACATGTACTCGTTTAAGATTTGGCCGGACTCTGGACGTTCAGCTACTCGTTTAAGTTGGTCTCTTAAGTTGGCGGGACCACTAAAGTGTAAACTAACATTGAGACTTTTTTTTTTTTTTTGTCCGTTTCGGAAGAGAGGGACACTTGGAGGGAGGGACCACGTATTTCTCCCTCTCCAATCTCTCGCGCCGTGATTCTTTTTCTTTCGAAGGGCCCTTTTCGGCTGTGTAACTGCGGATGAGCTGACCCAGATCACGATGTTGTCTCCCACTTTCCCATTACCAAAAGTTGTACGGAATTTATTACCTCTTTTTGCTGACAGGGAAGACTGATATTTATTTATAGATAGATGAAGACAACAAGAAGCGACAAACCCTTTCTCCCTTCGCTAACTAGTGATTTTTTTTAATTTTTTTTTTTTTGAGGTAAAAGGGCTGAATTTTTGGGACCATGGTTTTTTTGGGGGACCATCATTCTATTTTGGGTAAAGACATTTGAAATAATTCTAGGTCACCCCATATCTAGTTATTTATTTAATACCAAATCTAGGTTATGATTTAGTTAAAAACAATTAGTGAGATTAAATTAAAAGATGAGTTTATTATTAGTTGAGTAGAATTATTGTGAGAGTAGAGTTAGAGAAGATGAATTACAGGATTGGGTTGTAGCTGAGATTCGTGGAGATGTTGGTATAAGGCAATGCAGAAGACGTGTTGCTGCTTTTGATTCAGGTGGAAGCAAACAATTATCCCAGTGGTCTTTGTGTTATGATGCCAAGAGAATGAAACGCAAGATAGAGATGTAATGAAGCTCATGGTTGTACAAGGGTCTTTGCAGTGATGAAAAGGGTATTGCAGGTGGTATTTGTGGTTGCAATTGAAATGGAAGGTGCCATTGAAGATTCTGCAGATGAGTTATGGGTTGAGGTGTGTGTTGGATTTGAAGAGTACACAGAACAAGAGAATCTTGAGATGTTGGTGTTGCAATGAGATTGAGGCAGTGATGCTGTGGGCTAAGCTGTAATGAAGGGGAATGTGATGTTGGCAGTGGCAATGGAACTGATGTTGAGGTTGGTCTTTGGGATTATGTTGGCTGTGTAGAGTGGAGGTTATTGCGGTTTCAAGGTAGAAGTTGAGATGATGTTGAGTACAGTGTGGTGCGAGATGTAGTCATGATTGTGACAAGTGTTGCGGGAGGTGCAAATGATGGTGCTCAAGTTATGGTGATGGCTAACTGCAGTTAGGAGATGGAATTGGAAGAAGAGGTGGCTCGAGTCGGCAGCGAGAAGCTGGTGTTTTGAGAAGTGATAGTGGCAGTTAGAGCATGGGAAATGGAGTAGCTGTTATGTGAGAGCTCGAGCAAGGTTAATCCTATCGGTAAAAGGTAGATTAAAATTTTTTCCCATGCCCCCTTCGGATTTTGCCCCCATCAAAAATTTTCTCGGATAAATAGCGACTCATAAGAGGCAAAGGGGATCAAACGGAGAGACAGTAGCCGGAGAATTCGATGAGGTGAACATGCCAATGTTTGAATGCAATTCCATTTCACCTTCTTGCTTTGCGATACTGATTTTACGATCCCAACGTATAAGTGTCTGACAGGTAACAACATCGATTGAATTCCGTTTGCCAGTTATAACCAAAAGCAAGCTTGGATAAAAGTCTGATGATTAAAGGGGCAACTGGAAAAGAAGCCAGTACAACAGACTCAAAGAACTGATGCAAAGGATAAATGCTTGTAGAGGATTTTCAGGGACTATCTCTGCAAAAATTGGACTGAACATGACATATATGGTAACTTGTATGATATGCAAGCACTTGCACAAGTAGTTAAACCAAGTTGGTCAGTATGCGTTGCCTAGCATGACGCCTACGCTTCCCAATGCCTCCTTGAAACACAAATTGTAATTATTTGAACTTTAGAATTTTTCTTCGTTTTTATATATACCAAAAACGTTTTTAGTACTCGAGGGGAGACTGAATCCACCGACCTTGCACATGAAAGGCAGACATGTAGTTAACTAAGCTAGCCATATTGGTTAAAATGTAATTTGAAACTTTGGGATTATATTTTGACCGTTAGGTTAGTGAGATGTCCAATTTGGACGTGGAGGGGTTACTGTGTTCGGAAAGGAAGGAAAGTTGGTCTATCAGTATGAATCATGATTTTGGGCATACCAAAAACTTATTAGGCATACAAAACAATATTCCTAACTTGGGTGACCTTATAAGGGGTACCCTATGGGTAGTTCAATTACCTATATACCCTTAATACAAAAAATCAGTTTTCTAAAAAATCAAAATCGGTTTCCCTTAAGTTGACGGGACCACTAAAGTGTAAACTACCCTAGGCGTTTTTCCTTCTTCAACATTGAGACTTTTTTTTTTTTTGTCCGTTTCCGGAAGAGAGGGACACTTGGAGGGAGGGACCACGTATTTCTCCCTCTCCGAATCTCTCGCGCAGTGATTCTTTTTCTTTGGCCCTTTTCGGCTGTGTAACTGCGGATGAGCTGACCCAGATCACGATGTTGTCTCCCACTTTCCCATTACCAAAAGTTGTACGGAAATTTATTACCTCTTTTTGCTGACAGGGAAGACTGATATTTAGGCCGACCGAGCGAAGCGAGGGAGGACTCTATATATGGTGACTTTGTGTCAATGTGAAGCGTGACATTTTTTTTCAATTACACAAAAAAGATTGAATTTTGGTCCGGACACTTGGAAAAGACTAAGATGTCCCTCTAAATCAAATTTTACCTTTTTTCCTTTAGACATTTTCGTAAATAAACCAAAGAGGAGGGAAATAAGGTATTAGATATTTTCGTAAATAAACCAAAAAGAAAGGGCACAACAGTAAATGCATTTTTTATATATTTAAAAACCTCGTATATTTCAAACTACAAGTCGTATTTTTATAAATTTTATATATTTGGAAAGCCCTTTAAATTAGCTACGCAATGAGCACAAACAATGATATCAAATTTTTGTTTTTCAATTTTTTTATTATTCTCCAAATTTTGTATCTTTTCTCCTTAAAAATTAGGCATAGCTTAAAATTAGACATATCTTAAAAATAAAATGATTGACTAAGTATAAAAAAACAACTAATTTTAAAATGAAAAGCACAACATATGGTGTTGAATCACCACCAAATTATTTGCAAAGTAAAAATATACCATGGCCTACCTGTCTGGAAAAATGATATTTTTGCGTCGTGTTTGGGAAAATTATACCTTCGTGCCGTCTCAGTAAAATAATATTTTCACCCTACGGCGGAACTAAATTGTGAACACAAAATTTAGTTTTACGTCAATTTTTTCGGTCGGCCATCCCACCGTGGTAGCGGTCATCTAGTTATTTATAGATAGATGAAGACAACAAGAAGCGACAAACCCTTTCTCCCTTCGCTAACTAGTGATTTTTTTTTTTTTTTTTTTTTTTTTTTTTGAGGTAAAAGGGCTGAATTTTTGGGGACCATGGTATTTTTGGGGAACCATGATTCTATTTTGGGTAAAGACATTTGAAGTAATTCTAGGTCACCCCATATCTAGTTATTTATTTAATACCAAATTTACCCTCTTAATTAATTTTAGGTTATGATTTAGTTAAAAACAATTAGTGAGATTAAATTAAAAGATGAGTTTATTATTAGTTGAGTAGAATTATTGTGAGAGTAGAGTTAGAGAAGATGAAGGAGAAAAACATGGAAAATAAAAAAAAATTCCAATTCACCCCCTTTGAGTATTCAAGTGATGGATTTTATCAACCACAACCGGAAGAAGAGTATTTGGGTGAATATGTATGCTTCAAACTTAGATAATGTATGTTGAATTGGTAAAAACTTTCCCAAAAATGTAAAATTTTGAACTGGATTTTGAACAGTTCAGTTACTTTATATGAAGAACAAGTAACCGAACTCATCTGAAGGTGTAGTTCGGTTGCTTTGTAAGGATGAACAAGTAACCGAACTCATCTGAAGGTGTAGTTCGGTTGCCTTGTGAGATGAACAAGTAACCGAACTAGTTTGAAGGTGTAGTTCGGTTGCTTTATCCAAACACGCAGGTTACCGAACTCCATATTAATGGAAGTTCTGACATACAGCGTTATGTTCGGTTGGTTCGCAACTAACCGAACTTTACGTACAAATAAATTTTAACTAAGTGTATAAGGTTCGGTTGGTTCGCAAACTGCATGATTTTGCGATCCAACCGAACTAAGTTTAATAAGTTCGGTTGCTTCGCAAACTTGAGATCAATTGCACAACCAACCGAACTTAACAAACAAAATTTTCTTATGTTTTTAACCCTAGAGTTCGGTTACATGGCAGTTTTAAATTTTTTGCGAAACAACCGAATAAAGTTGATAGAGTTCGGTTATAAGAGAAATAAAAATAATGGGAAAAACAGTAAAGTTCGGTTACATGGCAACTTTTTTTCTTATGTTTTTAACCCTAGAGTTCGGTTACATGGCAGTTTTATACATTTATGCGAAACAACCGAACTCGTCAGTTCGGTAACATAGTTATAATACATATAGAACCGAACTGTTATTAGTGTTCTTCAGTTCAGGGAGTTCGGTTAAGAACCTAGGGCAACTATAAAACACGTTCTAACCGAACTCAACACTGTAACCTCCATTAAACCTCTCCACAACTCCCATTTTCAACTCATTTTGATGATTACTTCTCATTTTTTCAACCAAAAACAAATGACAAGTAATGGGTTTGTGAGAATATCTTTGTTAAAGATTTAAATTAAGCTATATATATATATATATATAGGTGGTGGTGGTGGTAATCGGTGGTTGGTGGTGGTGATAATCGGAGGTGGTGGTAATCGGCGGTGGTGGGCGGTGGGCGGTGGTGATGGGAGGAGGTGGTGGTGGTAATCGGTTAAGGGTAGGTGGAGGTGGGGGCAGTTTTTTTCTTTTTTTTTAGATTAGGTTTAAGTTAGGATTAGTATTAGGGTTAATGTTAATTAGGTTAAGGGAAAATTAGTAAACTTGCTAAGTAGAATTAGTCTTAGGACATCCCTTATCATTGTAGGGTGGGTGGCCTAATAAGACCATGGTCCCCCCAAAAAAATCATGGTCCCCAAAAAACGGTTCCTTATTTATTATGTTATGCCTATTACATTAGCCCAATTTATTACTTTAGTAAGGATAGAAAATGTTATATGGAATGCAAAACTTGCTCTTTTTCTTGTAACAAGTACTATATGATAAAAAACAACTGGCTCGATCACAGTCTGTGGGAAATTTTAACTTAATTAAGTACCCAAGTATCGAAGGATTATGTAATGATGAATGATAGATCCATATATGGATTTATAAACAATGATATGGTAATGTATTGAGGTTCTCCTCGTTTATTAATTTCTTTTTTATTATTACTATTAGGTCTCTGAAACTATCATACTGAAACCAATCAAAAATAGACCCCCATTTGAAAATATGATACTTTACTATGTGTATTAGAGTTTGAAAAATGCTATCCCACACGAATTTGTGGGATGACTTCTCGCAAAGGCGGCTTCTAAGACGTTGGATGAGAAAATAAATGGTTAGATTTGCATTCAGTTTAGGACCCACCACTTTCAGTTCAGGACCCATCATTTTCCTCAAAGGGTTCAAAGCGTCTAGATCTGGGTTTTAGTTATGGGACATAATGCTATAACGGCTTAGAAGCCGCTTGCGGGATAACAGCCGCTTGCGGGATAACACAACTCAGAGAGTTTCCATGTCTCTTGACTTCTTCTTTCCCATTACTCTTCTATTCCTCTCTCTCCATAATGACCAAACAATTCTAAAAGGTATTATTCTCCGGATTTTCCTAGTTTTATTTCTTCCATGATGTTTTGGCCATTCCTTGAACTGATCTTTGATACTGATTTGATTCACCCATGAAACTCCCATTGAGTTCTTGAAGTAGTCCGAGATTTGCAAAGTGAAAGGACAGTGTAAAAAAATGTGGTTCACTCCTTCCTCTTATGAGTTGCAGAAGCAGCAAAATGACTCTGTAATGTTGCATCCCCTCCTGTTTAAGTTTTCAACAGTTGGAATTGCATTATGCAATACAAACCAACAGAACAAATGAACTTTTCTAGGCATATATTTTTCCAAATGAACATCAGGTTGTTTCCAGCATCATTAACATTGTGATCCACTAACCACTTGTGTCCTCTTTAACTGTATAGTCTTCTCCTGTTCTGAAGACTACAATGTCTTCTTCATCTTCTGAAAGAAGGGGAGCCTCTCCAATTATTTGTAACAAGTCTGCTAGTTCCCCAATAACTTCATCTGTGGGTTGATTTTTGAGCTGAATACTCCATCTTCCTCTGACCACAAGCTCATCAATCCTTGCCTTTTTTGTTAATTGCCATCTTGAAAGCTTTTTTATGAGAAAAAAAGAAAGGGGCATCTCCCTTCCATTTGTCTAGCCAGAATCTGATGTTCTTGCGACATTTGATTTGAGTATATGACATCAGTTGAGTTAAGGGTAGTTCTTTTTGAATGCCTTTCCAGAACCCTTTTCCATGGGTTTTTTTTTTATATTCACTAGGCCATAATGCAGCATCCCTTGAGCTACTAAGAAAAGTTTTGTTTAAAAACCATAGACTTCCACCAAATATTTAAGCTACTAAGAAAAGTTTTGTTTAAAAACCAATGACTTTCTATCCTAAATGGAAAAATGATCTAATAATGGAGCCAGTTGTTAATAAAATGGGTGAATAATCTGATGAGTTCATAGATAGCATGGTTTGAGCAGGACTAGGGTATTTGTTCTCAAAAGCAAAGGATATTAAAAATCTATCTAACCTGCATAGAACTGGATTAGCTTGCATGTTGCTCCAGGAAAATAGACCTCCTCCCACTGGTATGTCCAAAACATCATGTTGAGCTATGAATGGATTGAGTAGATTCCTCCCCAATCTACACCCTCCTGCCTTATTTCTTTCCCAGCTCCTTCTGACAGCATTAAAGTCTCCCCCTATGCACCAACCTTCAGTGACCCATCCTTGTAAATTGTCTATTTCCTCCGAGAATTCCAGTCTTTCATCATCATCACAAGGTGAGTGAGCATTTGTCACATACCATTCATAACCATCATCCTTATTTCTCAATTTGTTGCTAAGAGTATATGCTGAGGCCACTTCATCTATGCATACTACTTCTTCCTCATTCCATATATTTATCAATCCTCTCTTGAATCCTTCAGAAGGTATATATGACCATCTTGCATTTTAGTTTCCCCACAGATGCTTCACTATCCAGTTTGTAACCACCATCATTTTAGATTCTTGAACAAATATCACTGTTGGTTTCATTTTTGCAATCAATTCCTTTAGGTTATCAATCTTATCTATCCCATTGAGCCCTCTTGCATTCCAAGTTATAATTTTTACATGCATTGGATGTAGAAGCTACCGCTTCTAATTTACTAGACACTTCTTCATGTCTTGTGGCAATTTTAGTAAAAATATTTTAAGCCTGTTGCTCAATTCCTTCAAAATGGGCTCCTATTTGAATACTGGCCTCCATCGGAGAATTAACTGTGTTGGAAACGAAATTACCTATCTGTATTGTTGCATTAAGGTCTGGAATTTCACCTTCTTCTAGAGCCCCTGCTGCATTAGAATCCCTAACTTCCACCTTCTGCCTGATTCCTTCATGTGAATTGATATGTGTCGTCAGAGTGCTTTGAATTTCTGCATCACTAGTTGTGTCAGATTTCTTCTATTCTCTGCTTCATCTACCTCTTGAGACTTGGATGCCTCAGATGATCTTTCTGATAACATATTTCTCATCAATATTTGTTTCTTTCTGAATTTCTCAAAGAGAGAATTTATCCTACTGGGTTTCGAATTCTTTTCTACCCATATCCTCTTCGTGAGTCCGAGCCCATTATCTGTATTATTATTGTTGGAATTGGATCTTCCCCCCATTAACACTACACCATTTTGAGCGTTTTGCAACTGCATCCCGCTGTTGCAAATTGGGGTCGCAACTGCGGCCAGCTGTTGCGAACAGGGGCGACACGGATTTTCGCAACAGAAATGTAGCTGTTGCGAATCCAATTCGCAACTGTTGTCGCAACAGCTAGGAGCTGTTGCGAGGAAAAAAGTCTGCAACAGCTACAAAGTAGTTGCTAAATATTGACTAAGTCAACGGAGACTGGCCTAAAAAGTCGCGGTAAAAAATGGCAACAGAACTCAGCAATTGCGAATTTTCAGTTCAGTTGCGAAAATGTTTGACTAAGTTAGCCATGACCTACTTGGTAAAAAATTAGCAACAGTTCATAGTTGTTGCTAAAGTTTTGCAACATCAAAAAAAACAAGGTAGGTCTTTGTTGACCTGGTCACAAAAATTTCCCCCCTTTCTATTTTATCCTGCAATTACCCATGACCCTGAGATTCAATCCATCAATCAATTCTGCAAATATCTCTTCAAGAAAGACTAGAAGAGCAAACCATATTCTGCAATTACTCATTATGCACTATTGCTTATTGAATATTTTCAATCATACATACGAACAACATTTAAGAGAATCACAGATATAAGAAGAGAAGTAAACAACTATCTGAGCATCTTCACAAGGTATACATATGAGGTACTCTTGATTTCAATAAGGCTAACTTAGTTTAGTGTCGAACTCTAACAAGTACAACGATAAAAAGAATTTTGGACGCAAAAGTGTTGCGGACTTACCATCTTCCATTCATTAGCTCTGTACACTTGTGAGCATCATGTGTATATTTGAATATCATCAGAACAACTCCTTGAGGATGGTTCTCGCATACCTAATATCACCAGAACAACTCCTTGAGGATGGTTCTCGCATACCTACAAGCAAAAAAGTAACATGTCAATTTTTCGCTCAACAATCAACAACTGGGAGGCATTATCTTCAAGCAAGAGAAATAATCTCAATCAAGACTCAAATAGTAGTTTTGGGTTTTTAGTCATAACCACCAAAGACTCAATCCACACATGGACAAAGAAATGAATCATATTGGGAACCAAGAAAAGTAAAAATATCACTATTATCATAAAGAGAATGAAGGGAAAATGAAAGATGGTTATACTTGCCTTCACAATATCAACTGCTTAAATAACATAGTGAGGATGCCATCGCTTAATTAGACTACATCAACTGCAGAACCAATAGAATTATAGTGAGGATGTCATCAGCAATATTGTTTCAGAAAAAAAGTAACTTTCAGGACTAGTAAACAAAATGAAAGAAAAATCTTCGGCAAATCTAAGAGAAGCATCTTACCTTGTTTTGGTTTTGTAAACTGGTTCTTTGATGGCTGTTAACAATCGGCTTCCGACGGCAGTAGTTTAGCATCCTTGAAGAGTTGGTAAGGATTCAGCACTATAATCTCAAGTCCCAACCTCCCACCATTAAATCCCAACCTGAAAGATTTCAAATTTTATCCCATGCCATACTGAAATCACTATTTACTTATACCAGCAAGTTCAGTTATAATGCAGTGTGATCACAACAGAGACTTACCAGATAAAGATCATCAACTGCATAATCCAGAAGAAAAAAGATCATTAAGTGTAATACCTCGCAAGAAAGTGAAATCCAAAGGTTAATACCAACAAATTTCAGCAAAAATGGGATAATGCGTAACCAAATGAACTTACCAGGGATTGATATTCCCATGGTAATCAATTCAACTCTAAATCACGCAATAAAAGTCTCTAAAGTTTGGTTGTTCAATATACCTTAATCCCTACATAAGAACTAAGGCTAATTCAAGTTGTAAGTATCAAATCTTCTCAAAAGTAAAACTGCCAGGATTGCGGAAAGTATGGCACTCAAGCTGGCATAATCAAAATATATATCTGTATCAGGAACAAAGCATATTATGTTGAACTGTTGTTCAAAAACATCTATAACTTATCCGTAGATGTTCTAGGCCAGGTCAAGTTGTATATGAATCAAACTTCATCGGAAACAGAATCGCGCGAGCGGAGCGTTGAATGCAGCTTATTGAGTTAAATATAACTCACGCAATATAGTTCATAGAGGAATGCTTAAACTCACAAAAGATATGCCTTTCAGAGAACCAATTTTCATGAAAAAAAGCCTTATTTCAGTTCACTATCCAAAGTGCCCTAAAATCGATCCAAAAGTCGCAGGACAACATATGAAATTTCTGTGATGAAGTGGTTTGCCTCAATTCAAAAGATTTTCTTATAAAATTCAACACATGAGGTGACTTAAGACCACACATACCTACTTCTAAGCCCTAGCTGACTTCAGTCCCCTAAAAAAAAAAAACAGACGGAGTTTCAGCTTCTTAGTCAAGGTTTAAAATCAGTAGGAATCATTTTCATACCTCTTTTAATGTACCTACAATAGGTGCAGGCCCTTAGCAATAGCAGCTGCAGTAACCCTTTATGAAACCTCAGATTGGATCTTCCACCTGCAGAAATAGCATAATTTCACGAACCATACTCATTAGTTCCTAACATATAATACTAAGATGCTAAACGAAAATAAACAGGGGGCGAGAAGATTGACAAGGACTACTAAAAACTGACTACATTACTTGCGAAAGGGTAATTCAACTTTCATTGTCACGTCCCAATTTTGCAAAGTTAAAGATGCTAATCTAATACTATCACATGACCACTAGTATATAGAGGGTTATATTTCTATCTGAACATTCTTAAGTTGAGTTGTACCGTATACATTTCAATTCCATTGACCGTGTAGGGGCAGAATATCGCAACAACCTTCATTTGCGAATTATTAACGACGCAACTTAATAATGTCGCAGAAGAAATATTATAAACGACGCAACGAATGACATTAGCCTAAATATGAGAAAGGTGTGACGATTCTGTGAAGATTTTATCATTACTCGCAAGAATAAGGTGATAGTTCGCAAGAAATATAACAAGAGGGAAATGTAGCAGAAGCTCGAGAGAAATGAAGAAAGCTTGCGAAAGATATTACCGCAGAACTTAGATCCGAAATTAAGGGAAATGTGAGCTGTCAATGAGCTGTCTATGAGCTGTCATCCACAATGTAAATACCTATATAAAGAAGAAAGCAGGAGAGAGAAAGGGGAGAGACACATTTTTTATGGGAATATATTTTTAGGAAGAGAGAGAAAGTTCTTTGCAGAGAGAGAATTTTTAGAGAGAGAAAATGTATTTTCTTTATCATCTTCTTCCCTAAAACTAGATTTAGAATTCTTCCAAGAACTCCATTAATGGAGAATGTAAATGTAAATTGATGTATCTACAAATTATCATAGTGAAGAACCGTGGATGTAGATCACATTGATCGAACCACGTAAAAATCTTGGTGTCTCTTTTACAATTTTAGTATTTTTATCACCATTTTTTATATTTAGATCTAGAAATTGTTATCAAGATTTGATATGGGGTGTATTGTAGGAAGTTCTGCAATTACATTTTTGGCGCTAGAAACAGGGAGGGTAATGGATTTATCCTTCCTGTAACTTGTTGGTTTAAGAAATTTTCATGAAGATTAATTACTGTTCATATTTTTCTAGATCTAAAAAAAAAAAAAAAAAAAAAAAAAAAATAGGTTCAAAAATGAAAATCTCATGGAAGAAGATACACTTTCAGGGAGTAAATATCATCAACAATTCAAAGATATGAAAATAATAAGAGAAAAGATTAGTTGTTGCGGTGAAATTCAAGGTGAAAATGGATGTTTTAGTTGAAGATTTACATGTTCAGGAGATGAAGATAAGGTTCAGAAATTGTGAATTCTGTCACAAACAGGAATTCGTGAAGTTGGTTCAGGAGTTAGAGAATAACAAAGAGGTCATGGGTTCAAATCTCGCAGAAACAAAATTTTTTCATTTTCTTCTCATTTTCAACGGAGAATAAGTAAAAAAGTTTTGCGTAATATCTCGCAGAAAGGTCCTTGCACAGTTGGTTCAGAGAACAATATGTGAGTTTGTGGTCGCAGGTTCGAATCTGCCTGCGAGCATAATTTTCTTATTTTTTACAAAGAGCGAAAAAATGAATAAGTTCGCAATATTGTTTCATTATCTCGCAAACAAGAAGCAGCACAGTTGGTCATCTCCGAATTTAAGGAATTCCATGGTTGTGGGATCAAGTCACAACACAGACATATTTTTTCGCAAGTATATTTACGATATTTCGCAGAGAAGAGTTTATGATTACTTCGCAGAGATATTTCGCAAGCTGAAGCTAGCACAAATGGTTCAGCGTGATATGTCGCAAGTAATAGGTCGCGGGATCAATTCTTACTTCACGCAAGTTTATTTTTGTTATTTCGCAAGTTAACCTTTGATTATTTCGAAGATAAATTTCGCAAGCAAGAGAGCTAGCACAGTTGGTTGAGAAGCATGAATGCAAGCAATAGGTCGCAGGATCAATTCTCTCCTCACGCAAATTTATTTTTGTTTTGCGAGAATTGTTTCTAGAACAGTTAGACTTTGATTACTTCGCAAGCTCTTTCATTAATTCGCAAGAGAGGGTTAGCACAGTTGGTATGGTGTGAGGAAGTGCAGAAAGCAGATCAAGGGTTCAAGTCTCACTCTTCACAATTATTTTTGCTGCGAGACATTCAGAAAATTCACATAAGAATGATATGATATTATGAGAATGAAAACAGAAATGAAAGCATAAAGAAACGCGAATAAAGAAACGGGAGATTATTTCACAGACATATTTTGCAAAGAATAGTTAGAACAATTGATATGGCGCAACATTATACAAGAGGCAGGTCAAGAGTTTATTTCGCAAGACTTCATTTCTCATTTCTTCTCAATTTTCAAGCAAATCATATACTTCCAAAGAGACAACAACAAGCCGCAAAAGAGAAAATTTACTTCAAAAATGATACTATGAGAATGAAAGAAAAAATACAAAATTATCGCAAGAGACGCGAATAAATTTTCGCAAAAGAGAAATGCAATTGCATAAGATGGTGGAATTATCACAAAAAGTGAAAGAGTAAAGAAATGAGAAATTATCGCAAGAAATGAAAGAATAAAGAAATGCGAAATTATCGCAAAAGACGCGAATAAAATTTCGCAAGAGAGAAATGCAAATATGCATAAGACGGGCGCAAATCGCCTAAAAACATATTAAAATGGGACGAACCTTTATGGCGTACACCCTAGTTCGCGGATTCTATTCCGTAAGAGGCAATGTCCTTAAAGTACGTCATAAGGGGGGTATCTCTTTGCATGGCTATGGGAAAGGCTATACTGCTGCTGGAACCTAGCCATGGAGAATTTGGGGTTATAGAAAATCCATCATACGGGAGAAATAACTTGGATTCCCAACTATATAAGAATAATATTCAGGTTATACCCTGGTTGGGCGCCCGAGAGTTTCTCCTAAGGAATGCAAAGTATGATCAAGGCGCCGAGGTACACGGTTGAGCTGTGGGTGCCCGGGACGGATGAACCTACCCTGGCCATCCATGGCAAGTCTTGGCTTACGATGTGTTCGGCCCGAAGAAAACCCCACTAGGGTGTAGTCTCGTAACTATAAGCCATATAGGCAAAAAGGATAAGAGGCTACGAAAACAACTGGTTGTTTCTAGAACCAGATGGGAGGAGCTAGTCTTGTATGGCAGAAGTACGTCTCCTTGAAGGGGCAACCAGGGGGAGAGATAAGGGCGATACCCTCCATTAGGGAGCTGTGTATCAAAAAAGACGGCAATGTCATGGGACTTTATATTCGCAAGAATATTTAGACCTGTCATATTGTCGCGTGACAGAGACAGCAATGTCATGGGACTCTATATTCGCAAGAATATTTAGGCCCGTCATATTGCCGCATAACAGGCCGAAAAGCCTAAAACTATATGTTAAGATGAGATCAATGGGTTTTTGCGATAAGATGAAAATATGAGATAAACGAAATAAATGATAAGAGGATATAAATCGCAAAGACGTCCTGCGATTTCATCGCAAAGACGGCAATGTCATAAGTAAAAAAAAAAAAAAAATATTAGACTTATCATATTGTCGCAGAGATTAAAATAAATGATAAGGCAAGATCAAGGGATTATTACATATGAAAGTAAGAATGTCCTGCGATTTTGTCGCATAAAAGTGGCATAATAAGACCTTTAACTAGGAAGGCAAAATAAGACCACAAGAGAGGTTATACCTACAAGCGTATAACAGATTGCTAACGACTTTATATTAGTCTTATTTCATTTATCATATTGCAGATCAATAACAAGAGGCAAGTATGGGAATGCATAGAACGATAGAAGCAAAAATAATTTATATATTGAAAAATACCAAAAGTTGATGAAATTCGCAGAAAATTACAATATGTTGCAGAAAAAACCCGCAAAGAATGAAGAGAAATGCATTCACTAGAGAAAAATACAAAGAAATGGAGAATGGAGGCAATTAAGAGCTACATCACTTTTACCGCGGCGAAATGAGCTAAGTAACACAAATATTAGCTATACATTGCAATAGATAAGCATTCTCATCATACAAGCATCATACTCGCATCATAAAAGCATTGCATAAGCATTTCATGGCATAAGCATCGCATACACATTTCATAACATAATCATTACATAAACATTATATTCACACAAGTATTTTACAAAATTTTACAGAATAATACCTTGAAATTTCGCAGGACTATTCATATTTTGATCCATTATTCGCAACACTATTTACATAACTATTTGCAACACTATTCATAATTCGCAACACTATTTGCGACACTATTCGCAGGATTATTCATAATTCGCAGTACTATTTGATCACTATTCATAATTCGCAGAAATATTCAGAAATTATCAGGGTTATTCATAATCACGCAGACTCATTCATAAATTCGCAAATTCACCCGGAATTTCGCAGGAATTGTGATTCTTTCGAAATGTGATTATTTTCTTAAAGTGATTATCACTTGTGGCAGAGGCAAGATAAGAATAAAGAAGCAATTTAATCATTCAACATTTTCTCAAGGATTCTCCTTCATAGATAAAGAACAGAGGCAACTATGGATTACCAAGAAAATATTTTATGTTCTTTATCTTCTCGGCAAGAATCATTTCCAAAATGTGCAAAGAATTCTCACCAAAAATGAAGAAATAATTTCACATGAGTAGAGGCAATTTTCTTATTCAAAGACAGTTACTTCTTATATTTCGAGGATTAGGTACTTCTTATACTTCAAGGGATTATGATACTTCTTATATTTCGAGGATTGAGTACTTATTCTACTTCTTCTAAGATACTTCATACTTCTTATACTTCTTCAAGGATACTTCTAATTACTTCGCAAAACTACGGAACTTCGCAAAAGAATAGAGGCAAGTATATACTTTTTAAATTTGGTATTCTTTCGCTTGTTCCTTCATCAACAAAGATCAAAGACTACTACAACAACGGATTTTTTCTTAAAGATCGCTCTTCAAGCAATTTTCAAGAAAAAAGAGGCAAGATGTAGGGGCAGAATATCGCAACAACCTTCATTTGCGAATTATTAACGACGCAACTTAATAATGTCGCAGAAGAAATATTAGAAACGACGCAACGAATGACATTAGCCTAAATATGAGAAAGGTGTGACGATTCTGTGAAGATTTTATCATTACTCGCAAGAATAAGGTGATAGTTCGCAAGAAATATAACAAGAGGGAAATGTAGCAGAAGCTCGAGAGAAATGAAGAAAGCTTGCGAAAGATATTACCGCAGAACTTAGATCCGAAATTAAGGGAAATGTGAGCTGTCAATGAGCTGTCTATGAGCTGTCATCCACAATGTAAATACCTATATAAAGAAGAAAGCAGGAGAGAGAAAGGGGAGAGACACATTTTTTATGGGAATATATTTTTAGGAAGAGAGAGAAAGTTCTTTGCAGAGAGAGAATTTTTAGAGAGAGAAAATGTATTTTCTTTATCATCTTCTTCCCTAAAACTAGATTTAGAATTCTTCCAAGAACTCCATTAATGGAGAATGTAAATGTAAATTGATGTATCTACAAATTATCATAGTGAAGAACCGTGGATGTAGATCACATTGATCGAACCACGTAAAAAATCTTGGTGTCTCTTTTACAATTTTAGTATTTTTATCACCATTTTTATATTTAGATCTAGAAATTGTTATCAAGATTTGATATGGGGTGTATTGTAGGAAGTCCTGCAATTACAGACCGACCTCCCATTTGATACATGGTCAACCACACCATGCTCGTAAGAGTTTAAGAACAATAAAAACATTATTCAGACGTAGTAACTTTGTTGTTCACTATATTACAGTAAGACTACTCACTATATTCCAGCCGCACACCATTAACTAATAGGCATAGTACTCTAACAACATTTATGGTTAAGTTAGTGATCATACACATAACACAATTACCACTAACAATTCTATTATCATTTTCTTTATTATTAATTCCTCAGATTCATACTATTAACAAGGTTATTAGACCAAAAAGATTATATATATTAAACAACATCATTGTGTCCACCCGTACATAATGCTACTTTCTTAACCACATGACTCATACATTCGAGATAGCTTAATACATTAACCAAACCTAGTACATACATATTATCAGTCGTTGTCAACACCACAAAAGGCATATACAAAACGTACAGATTAGGCAAAAGCTTATGCACACTCACTCAAGCCAAATGTAGTAATCACTTTCCGCTTCCTTGAGTTCGCTTTCATCTGTAAATGTATCGCCTGGCACTAAAAGGAAAAATAATCATCAAGGTCCAGTGGAAGCTTATAGTAAAAATGGTAATTACTGATAAAAGGCAGAACATGGAAAAAATTAAAAATTTCTACTGGTTCAATCCAAAACTAAAAATTCTTAAGTGTAAACAACAGAACAAAAACGATGCTTAACGTTTTTTTGATAATTAATACCATTTCGGAATCGTTGGCTCGATCAATACAATTCTACAGGATCAACCTAAAAGCTAAAATGAAACCTAAAGAGGTCGAAATTGCTGGTCAAAAAGTCTGGTTGTACAAAATACTTTAATTCACTAACTCCCAACCTATTATTTCTTGCCCAAACTAATGAAATTTGATTAGTTTTCATTGTTCCATCATACCAAAAATGAGTAATTACCTTAAGGAATCCCGACCCTAACTAGCCCCTATTTTCTGTTCTTTCTCCAATAGTACCACTCTTTCTTATCTTGTTTTTTCATGGCTTCTCTTCATCTAAATTGGATTGAAAAATCAGCGCACCTTACTCACCTGGAAAGCTCTATGTACTAGTTCACAGATTATGTATCATCTCATTACCACTTTAGTTTTTTCATTATACTTCACGTAGGATGCAACTATATGACAAATACATGCAAGGAACCCAGTACATGCCTATTCTCGCATGATCCTAAACATGTATCGGTGATCAAGGCAAGCCTCTTGCATTTTACCGAAACCCTGCTAGGCCAAAAGTTTATTTTGTTTTTAATCTATTTGGTGATAAGTCGTCAAATGTTCAGAGGGGATATTCATTTTCATGTTATCAATGCGATAATAAAGACATAGCACCGCTAGTATGTTAGGCGAAAAGTTTCAGTTTCAGAAAAGCACTTGTGCTGAAAGAACGATTCAAGACACCAGTTCTGTCTGTGCAAAGTGTGATAATAATAATAATAATAATATATTGAAACTCCAGTAATCATGCATGTTCAGTTTGTCAAAGAAACTTACATGACCCTGTTACTAATTTGATGCACTTTGGGGAGAGAAAAAATGGAAAAAGTAATTAAACATTCAAACAACAGTGCCATCCGAAATTGACAACGATTGTGCATTTGATGGTCTCAATGAAGAAACTGCTTTGCACAAAACTTAAGGAATAATAAATTGCTTTGTTTATTAGGTGTATTGTGACAATGAATGATAGCCATCCTGAAACCCCAAAGATTGTCCTTTAGAAAATTAATACTAGCCTACTTTTTCAGATCTAATCACAACTTTAAACTTAAGTAACTCTAATAATTGAATCCATACTTTGAAAGAAAACGTTTAAGCATACCCTAATCTCACCTCAAACTAGATTAATACTCACCTTCTTTATTCTTCTTTCCCCTTTAAACAAAATACATAAAACCCTAAGTATCAATCTACCAAAATACACAAAATTACATCATTAATCGATTTGAACAAAAAATACAAAACCCTAACTATCAAATCCAATCTACCAAACCCTAACTATTAAACACTAACAGAAAAAGCAGCATCAATCGATTTAAACCTTATATAAAAAACATTAATCATCATCCATACCTAGCTTCCTCAGATATCAACGGCGGGAAAGATTCATGGCGGAGATTTTTTTCTTCAGGAGAAAGAGAGTGAGAGACAGGATGAGTGTGAAATGATTGAACTGGGATATTTTCTCTAAGGATAAGAGGAGTGCACACACGAAATTTGCACGCTCGGGGAAAAAGGTAAAAAAAAATGTTTGCAGGTGTTGTTTGTCACACGGGGTACTTCGCACACCTAAAACAGAAACAGTTGCGAATAACAACTGAGGAATGGCAGTTGCAAAATTAGCAACAGCAGCTGGCTGTTGCGAATTTTTAGCAACAGAAATTCGCAACTGAAAATTAGCAACTGCTACATTTCCGTTGCTAATTTGAGTTGCTATCTGGCCAATATGGTGTAGTGATTGCTTCTGTCACCCCGATTCAAATTTGAATTTGAATTTGGATGAACATTCACCCTCTGCTGCTGTGTCAGCCTTATATGACTTCTGTCTGCATCTGTGTTCAACCTTTCTATTTCGCCCGTTGCCCTTTCAATATCCTCTTGAGATTCGCATATTCCTTCAGGGATAGCCGCCAGAATCTTTGCGAATCGGAAATCCACTCCAAAGCCAGTGCAACTTCTTCTCCGCCGATCTCCATTAACACTCCCAATGGCATCTGTTTAACATCACCTTGAATTCACAACAGACATGAATCTTGATTTAGCTCTAGAGTGGTTTCTCCTATTTCACTTAAAGAACCTTGTTTGTTATTTTGTTGACCATTTATGAATTCACAAAATAACTTGTTTGTTATTTTGTTGACATTCTTTGTTGACCATTTATGAAGAGGAAGTCCCTTTATCTTGATCCAATACGAACACGCCTTAAATACTGATGAACTAATAATATATGATTATTTATTGTCTCTTCTGATGTTGATTGATGAGTTTTCGATTCTCCATTAAATGGGGGACCATGTGTTTCTCCACTCTGCATCATTATCTTACTATAATAAAGAAAAGACCCATTTTTGGTGAAGTCTTTTTTGGTTGGTCACAAAAAAACAAAATAGTTTGGTGTCACCTTGATATTACTAATATGACCTTAAATATCAATCATTACTATACATATATATTCAAGGGTAAAAATGTATATTAGACCAATGATTATATATTTACATGAATGACATTCTTTTAAAATTAGATCTAAATTTTTTAAAACTTGATATCTTTCAAAATACATACCCGATTTTTGCAAAATTAATATATTCGGAAAGCCCTTTAAATTATCTACGTAACAAGTACAAATAAGAACATTAAAAAATAATTAATTTTTTTTTTATTACCATCAAATTTAGTGTTGTTAAAACAATCAAAATCAAGCATGTGCATCGCACACGTGGTCTTACTGGTTTGGATAAAAGAAAGCTGTGGTACTATTAATGATGTCAAGTTTCATAAAACAATTCCATCTTAATTTACTAGCTGTCTCTTTCTCCACCTTATTCCAAGAGATCGATCCATTCTTGATGATGACCCTTATTCTTCTGACTAATCTATCAAAATCGTCCTTCGTGACTCTAGTATTCTTCTGTACGGGGAAGTCACCATCAACCGGAATTCTCTGTGACTGTACCTGAATCGTTAATAGATTCTCCAAAAAAACTTTCCCATCCAATCCCTTTTCTCCTTGTGGTATACAAATTATTGCGTTTCTTTTCTTGCTGTTGTCAAATCTTGTTAATTTGAGAAATTTCCCTTTAGGATTTTCCTTGTTTTCTAGTAGAACAGAGAAAGAACCTTCTCTCTGATTCCACCGATTCTCTCTCTGTTTTGCTTTTCCGGTTACTATTCTTCTTACCGACGATTTTAACCACTGAGCAATTTCTGAGGACATTAGAACCCAGAATCTCAACCCCCTTCGTCCCTTCTCTTCGATCTTGATTCCATCTTTCCTGTTAATTGTTGTTTTTGAAATATCAAATGTTTTCCGTTCTATCTGAAACAGTGTAGTCAAAATCGCTCTCCAAGGCCGATTACTCACCGAGTAATCGCTACAAGCTATATGACCGAGGTGATTTCCGATTCCAAGCCATTCCCGATTTTTAGCGATTAAGGCGGCCGATTTAGACCGATTTTTGATAAAAACGAGTTAACGATTTTTCCGAGTTGGACTTGAATGCACTAAAATCAGGAATTTTTTTTTATAACCCCTCATATGGGAGTTATAAAATACAAAAACCTCTAAATACATGATAAATATGTTCAATATAATAATACTACACACTTAATTACACAATAGTATAATTTTTTTAATTTTAATTAGGTAAAAATCATGACTTATGAGATGTAATAAATAAATTATTAATAAATAGATTCCGAGTATTAGACCGAGTTTTGGCAATTTCCAAGTCCGAACTTGTTGCTCCTCGCTCCAAGCTCCCCAAGCGAGTAGGACCGAGAAACGATTTCGATTACTTTGATCTGAAAATAGTTTCTCATCTCTACTGAGTTAATTCACCGATCCTTAGAGAGGAGAGAGGGAAAAAGAGCATTACAAACAATTCACCTATAGGGCCATTCGCTAACTTGTGATATGACAAGGACTCTTTTCCACTAGTGATGCTTTTGGATGGGATACCGGTAATGGTAACGTTGTTAGTTGTCTACGATGATAAAGTTCAGTTCAGGGGAAGATGTAGAACGTAAAAAATTTAAAACTCTTTTTGAGTTAACTACTACAGTGTTCGTAATTCCGTACGTTATTATTCTTATTATTTAATAATCATATGGATTAATTATGTGAAGGTTGATTATACTCTGATACGGCTGATCCAACTTTGTTAGAGCTAGCACTATGGTGCATCATTTCCCTTCCCTATCCCTACATTTCCCTTAAAATGCCAAAAATCCAACCACTATGGTCTCCCATATTCCTACACGAGTAGGGATAGAGACCACCATCCCTACACGGGTGAACAGATCTGTTCAGCCTTGTAGGGAAGGGAAATCACACGGGGACTCAGTCCGCGTATGCTTTTTCACTTTACGCGGACTCAGTCCGCGTAAAGCCGTTGATACGCGGACTGAGTACGCGTAGCATTCTCTGTACGCGGACTCAGTTCCCGTTTCGACAAATAATATTTGTTTGACCTTTTTGGTTTACACCTCTCTGACACCCGATCCTAACCATCCATCACTAATAACGGCTCTATTTTGTACGCCGTCGGATCCAAACGGCCATTTTTTCAAAATCCCCTATAAATACCAATCTAATTCTCTACTCAAACCACACCAAATCAATTGATTTTTTTTATTCTCCCTCTTCCTCTTACATCAATTGATTTCTTCTTTCTCTGCATCTTTATTACAATTCGTTTTTTGTAGTTAGATTTAGATTTATTGTAGTAGTTATTTATTTGTTATCTTAGTTTCATTAAAAATGGTACTTAATTTTGTCACACAAGAAGAGGTTGATCTTACCACTGCTTTTATTTATGTGAGTATGGACGAAATTGTGGGTTCGGGGCAAAAAATCGCTTTGTTTTGGAAACGCATTCACGAAAATTTTTGTACAACGAAATGGCAATCCATACGGAAGAGATTGGGATGCTTTAAAGAGCAAGATAAGAGCTATTAAAAAGGATGTCAAAGAATTCGTGTCCATTCTGAACGTTATATATCGCCAAACCAAAAGCGGTGCAAGCCACGAAGATTTGGTAAGTTTATTACATTTGTAAGTTTTTCCATACAGGTTGTGATAATAGTAATAAACCTAATGTTTATATAATTTTTCAGACAAAAGATGGTCGCCTTCAATATCATGAACAAAGAGGACAACCTTTCAAGTATGATGCATGTTATGAATTATTTAGAGAAAAGGTCCCTGGATATAATTATGAATTGACTGTGAGCCAAAACAGTGAGTTGTTTGAATCTCATCGTAACTTTTTATCGGTCGAAGATGGTAATGAAGTTCTTCCCAATGGAGAAACTCGTTGGAAATACAAGGAAAATGCACGTCCTATAGGAACAAAGAAAGCCAAAAAATTTGCTAGACAGAAGAAGGATCGTGAGCAAGGTATATATAGAGAAGATGATGGTGAGACATCTTCGGTTAAGATGGAAGAAGCTATGATACTTGAACAAAGTTCAAGTATCTTGGAGTATCTTAAGGAAACCCGATCAAGGAAGGAAAAAATGAGAATGGAACGAGAATCCCAATACCAAAGTTTTTGGGCTTATACTCAACAACCGAGTTATCAAATGGAAGATCAAATGAATTTGCAAACGCTTCAACAACAGACTAATCAAATGCATGGAAAAAAATGCATTTTAATCAAGACAATGCAAGTACAATCTCAAGTTGTGCTAACCATCGTAAATATTTAATTTAACTATTTCTAAGTAGTTTTATGCGTACAATTTTTATTATGTCTAACTTTGTTTTCCTATTTTGATTAGGAATTGTTAAAGAGAAAATTAGGCATATTACCGTGTTTTGTATGTGCTATTTGGAGCACAGAAAATTATACGGTATACGAAGAGATATCCAAAGGAGAGTTTTATTATCTTCCTCCTTAGCCAACCAACGGAAGGTTTTTCTGCGTCCTCTTGGACAGCGTAGAAAATAAAATTCTCCTTTGTTGGTTCACCAATGATTTTTGGTGTTAACGGTTTTAATATCGACATAGTAAGGAATTATTGCATCCTTGGGGATAGAAAAATTTTAATATTCCTTTGCCATAATAATCTCCAGAATTCAAAGTCGTTCCGTTTGAGGTCGGAATGCGATGAAAATGAACACCGGGTTAACACGGTTAGCCAGTCTCTATTTGCGGTCTTTGAAATGAGCTGCAATTGATATTGAGATAATTTCTTTTAAGAAATAATGAATGTGTTCATATTTCAACTTTTATAAATTAATATTTCGTCGATCCCAATGGACGAAATTGGAGATTTATCGGTATTATGTTAGAACCATTTCACCATTTATATTTTTGGAAAATAGTTCGTCTTGATTTTAGAGAAGATATATGCACCGTATATAATATAGTGGTGAGCGATAAGGAGAGCTGCATATTTTGCGCCCTTATGTGTTCCTTCTAGTTTTACGGCATGCATTACATGCGTCTATTATATGCATCGACGAGCTTTAAAGAGCTAGTGCTTAATTTGCACTTTGTATATGTTGTGTCAACAACACCGAGTGCTGCAAATGTAAATTGCGCCTCGTAGATATACAAACGTCGAGCGATAATGAGTGCTGCATTTTTGTAAATGGTATTTAGAGTTAATATCATGTCTTCTCGTCGCCTGAGCTATTACCTAAAATACTAAATTTGGTGAATTAAATTTGCAACAGTACCTATGCAAATAAGTTTAAAATCTTTGGCAAAGAAGGAAAATACAATTGTGGTAGGCATATTTTTTTACTATGGAAACCACAATAGTTCTCGGGTTTAAGAACCTTATGAGCACCGTACCACTAAAAGTGGAGAAATACGGACGGTAGCATAATGATTGGTTTGAATAAACCGTTTTTGAGCCTGGAAGAGCTCTGCTATCGTTGTGACATAAAAGACGCATTACATGCACCTGAAGTGCCATTCATTGTTGTTGATCTCTATCGGTCGTCTTGGCAGGACTGGTACTGATATTGAGATAATGTCTGTAGTCACGAAATTCATTTACAGTTTACTGTTGATTTTACATGGAAATGTAAATTATTTAATTTATTCCAGCTGGACAGTAAACGAGAGAGGAAACCTGATCAGTTACCTCTCCTGGGATATGTGCTATTATTTATTTCTGCACCCAGTTTCTCCCTTGATAGGTAGAGTAATGCGGAATTGGATGTTCTGTTGATGAGACATTCCCGCCTAAGGATCAGGGGGAGAATCGTCGACGATATTGGTTAATTCCAATTGTGTCTCATCTAAATTAACCGAGAAATTCCCGAGGTGTTGGAGATTACTCTGTTGCTAGATTTAGCAAGAGTACGCTTGCTTGATTCGGCATAAATTAAAGTCCTTGCAAGGCTTGATCTCTTCTGACGAGGAGCACATCCATAAAAAATGCGTTGATATCTCATGGCAAGGAATATCCGCATGTTGAAACTTGGTACCAATGGATTATGGTATCCTCATACTCTGGAGAATGATGTAAGATCGTTTATTAACTTATTAATAACTTGGTTGTTGATAATGTTCAGAGTAGCTACTGAAATCGCTATGGATAGACATCCCCTTTGGAAAGGAATTATCGACAAAATTCATATGATTGGAAAATATGTATCTTAGTCCATATTGAGTTGTTCTCTCACTCGTGTTTGTTTTCAGGATCTCAGTCCTAGCATCCACGAATTTTAGTTCGAAAGTTGATACTTATAAGAAAGCATAATGAGAGAATTAAGGTCGCTTGTTATATAGCGATAACCTTGACAACGAGTTTCCACAGACACTAACCAGGTTCATGGGAATATGGTCTGGTAGTCATAAATGACTCGACATCTCACCTGGTGATAACTGTGTATCTATACCCATATAGATTTAAAAGAAACTCTTGTTTGTCGATCGTTAATGTTGTATCATCCTAGTGGTGCTTTAGGCATTGATGGTTTGATGTCCTTGTGCACCTTAAACTTATTACTCATGAAACCATTGTCATATGTTCTGTTTGAGACATGTTATATTCCACTGTTGTTACTATTCTACTACAAGATTTGCAAATATGATGAGAAAGTCTTCCCACCATTTGGGGGAGGAAAGGTTGTCGCCTGAAAAATGGCGTGAAGTATCCTGGTTTGGACAAAGAAGAACCAGGATGTATCTCATCTGGATGTTTTTAGCAATGAAAGACATGAATAAGATTTGATATCTTCAGGAATTGCAAATCAAGTTGATTCTTGAGAAGCTGTGAGTGTAGTAGTAAGTGTGTCATTTAAAACACACCTTGAGCGTGGATGACTAGTTGATTTAAAATATTCTGCACCTCCTGAAAGGAAGAGCCAGTCACAATCATTGAAAGATAGTGCTCTCAAAGAGACTATTAGTGGAAGATCTAATTTCTCTGAATATAGTTCTCTTAATAAGAGAATGTCTCTGCAAAGGCCGTGGAACCTCAAAATGAGAAGATTTCCTTAAGGCATGCATGAAATAGAGAAATTTATGATCGTAATCCAATGATTATTGATAGTCAAAGTATCCACTGATACTGCCATAGATGATGTTGGAGTTGAACCACTCTCTATAAGATTGTCATCAAAGGAATGATTGGTTAAACGGGAAAGGAGATATTCATGCAGAATAATAAAATGCATGATTTTGATACTGCAACCAGAACACCCGATAATGTGAGCTACTCTTAGCCACATACATGTGTTTGCAGTTCCGACACCCGATAATGTAACCCCTAGTGGCTACAGGTGGGTCTATGTGCATAGTGAGAAAAATAAAGTCAACTAATAGCATAAAGTCTTTTACAGGAACCTGAGATGGATTTCTTTGTAACATATTCCCTATTATGGATGCAACTACCTCTTTGGTATTTGTCTGGCAGTCTTTTAAGGACTCGACGTGCATCTAGAGGATACGATTATTGTGAATCTGTGTGAAAACATGATACAGATAACCACAAACAAATTTCTGAAGGTTTTCACCTATCAGTAGAATTACCATGTCATGTGCATTTGCCCTATAAAGACGAACATGGTCAATCGTCTAAGTGAATGCTTATTAAACCAGGGATATGTGACCCATCTTATGTGCTCATACACTGTGCATTTACTAGATTTGATGTATACAACATCTACCTTATTGGAACTTCTGAAGAATTCTCCAAAGCACAAAAATGCTTAAAGCAGGAGTTTCAAGATGAAACTCTCGGTAAAAAAAGGTCTCAATCTGTTGGTTGAGCATTGTAAATGGAAGTCCATTAATTTAGTCAACCTCAAGGGTTTAGACATGTTTAAATGGACAAGAAGACATGGTTTCATCCATTCGATCTCTTACAAGATTGATCGATTTGCATCTCAACAATAGAGATGTATCACTCTGTGGTTTGTATTACACAAAGATGTGTAAATGGTATATTAGTTGAAATATGCTATAAATACCTGATATTGGGTTTGTAGTAAAAATGTAAGTCTGGCAATGTCCAGCACCAATATCGAGACATTGGTCCGAAGAAAGTCTCCCTTTATCTTCATGGTACCATTAAGCTTGATCTTTTGCATAAAAGATCGTTGGATGTCTCCCACAGAGAAAAGCTAATCAGGCTGTTTAAGTTTTGATTTTTGGCATGTTTGTTAAAGCAGCTAAAATATTTTCCTAGCTAAAGTCTGGTTATAGAGGATACTCTTTTATCCTCCGATCGATTATGATTGTTCAGACAAAGCTATTGGAGAATATATAAAGGCTAGCACAACCAGATGATCATTAAGAAATTGCACAGAGGAAAATCAGACTAGTTTTCTCAACTAAAGGAAGCTGGAGCTGCTGAAGACTTTTAAGGATGGTTCGTGGTCTCTATGCAGTATCATCATACACAATGATCAATTGAGAAGGCTACTCATCAGGAGGAGTAAATCCATGGAAGACTATGGATATGAGCATATTGGACATTACGTCGTGTACTCTTTTCCTTAGTCAAGGTTTTGTCCCAATGGGTTTTTCCTTGTCAAGGTTTTTAATGAGGCATGCGAGTCCAATGATATCCACAGTTCGACATGTTGTACTCTTTTTCCTTCGTCTTGGTTTTTATCCCTTTGGGTTTTTCCGGGCAAGGTTTTAACGAGGCAACATCTGCGGATTTATCATTGTTCTGAGGACTCATATTTTCCTACGTTCAGGTTTTGTCCTTCTGGGTTTTCCTGACGAGGTTTTTAATGAGATAACAATCTTAGAATGATGATCACCATCTAACGAGATGAATATCCATAGAAGTTCTAGAGATACGGCGCCCAGGTTTTGTCCTAAATGGTTTTCCTGACGCAATTTTGACAGAAGAAGCATTTCATGGCAGTGACAAATCTCACTCCAAGTTCAGGTTTTTTCCTAAATGGTTTTCCTGACATGGTTTCAGCAACGGGAGAAAATTCGTGACGACCATCATCACTTTAAAGCTCCAAGAGTTTTACTATTTTCCTTCGACCAGTTTTTATCGCAATTGGATTTTTCTGGCAAGGGTTTAAAGAGACAACATTCTTAGAAATGGTGGTCCAATGGGGAGTGTTATGTGAACACGGGTCAAGTGGTCCACCATTTGCACCAGCTGTCCAAGAGTTTTCTAGTATTACCCAGCACTCATCATTAACAAGCTAATAATGATATTAACTTTAATCATTAAGTATTATTGATAATCCTTGTGTCCTTCTCATAATGACACCCTCAACGTGTCCTTCTCTCTTTATAGACTTCGGCTATATATATAGCCTTGTAAGTTGTAACACTCGGTTGAGAAAATGAATGAAATTTCTTACACTTTGCCGCTACTATGTTTTGATTGTAGTAGTAATCACCACTAAAGTTAGTTAATCTAACTTAACAGAAAATCCACCCCTATTAGTATTTAGTATTGTTTATCACTTAGCTTAAGTTCCGTCATTAGTTATTATGCGTTTCCAAATTATAAAAGTTCTTACGTTTTGTTTTTATTCTTTTTCAGTTTTTACGTATTGAAAAATATATAGGAGCTAAATATCGTACCTGTTATATTTATGCGATACGTTACACATGAGCGAGTTTTCTCGCATACATTAAACCTCAAATGACGAAGCCAATGACGTCACGATATCACAGTAAAATCATGAACCTCATGCGAAAGAGAGGAGCACATGCGAGAAGACTTTGTACAAGGATGCGAACGTGTCGCATCATAAACCCGAAAATAAGGGATATGTTAGTTGTACCCCACTATGTAAAACTACTATATAAAAGGCTATCCACCATTGTGAAAAAGAGAGATCTTTTAGGGAGAGTAAGGATAGAACTTTAGGAGAGAGAAAGTTATTTGCTTCCCAAGTAAAGAGGTTGCTTATCATTTTGTATTGATCCTTAAGTTTAATAAAATTATCAAAGTGTTCTTCATAATGGTTTTTTAGTTTTGATACATATATTATCTAAAAGGGTGTAGTAGTCAGATTTTTGGCTGCTACATTTTGGCGCTAGAAATCAGTTCGAGAGGGAGTATACCTGTTAGTGTAAGCTTGTTAAGTTAATACTTTCAGGAAAACTTTGTTGACAAAGTTGCTTTAGGAAATATTCTTAGAAGGATTCCTTAGTTTTCATGAAGAAGTTAGGACAGCTTTTTACACAGAAATTAAGCAACTATGGCTAGGCAGTGGTTGTATCGGGAGTTAGGACAGCTTTGTTACAAATGCATGTGATCTTATGGCTAGGCAGTGGTTGTATCGGGAGTTTCCCGAACATTATAAATGGGATAAAGCAACTATGAAATGGCAGAGAAGAAGAACCAAACAGAGGGTCATTGGTAGGGTATATTATGTACCCCCTACTGCAGCTGAAAGGTTTTTTCTTAGGCTCTTACTTATACATGTCAGGGGTGCCACTTCATATGAAGATTTGCTGACAGTTGACCGCAAACAATTTCGAACATTTAAAAGTGCAGCGGAGGCACGTGGGTTGTTGGAAAATGATAATAGTTTGAGGGCGTGTATGGCCGAAGCAGCAACAAACAAGATGCCGTCAGCTTTGAGAACTCTTTTTGGTAGCATACTGGTTTTTTGCAACTCGGTGGACACTAGAAAGCTGTGGGAGGAGTTCTTCAGCGACATGGTCGAAGATTATGCAAGTTCAAGTGACACAAGCTCCACATACTTATCAGATCGTCTTCTTAGAGAGTTGGGTCAAATGCTTCATCAACATGGCAAGCGTCTAAAAGGTTATGATCTTCCAGCAATTGTGGGCATATTGGATGATAATTTACAGGTGTCTGATTTGATCGAAGAGGAGGTATCCATTCCGGTTTTCGAAGAAGATATAATGAATGTTGAAAAGTTGAATGAAGATCGGTACAAGGCTTATGATGCAATTATAGGTGTCGTCCGAAGAAAATAAAGCAGGGTATTCTTTGTTGATGGTCCAGGAGGTACCGGGAAGACTTTTCTCTACCGTGCTATTTTGTCGACTGTTAGAAGAAATGGTGGCATTGCCATAGCAATAGCTACGTCTGGAGTAGCAGCTACTATGTTACCTGGCGGAAGAACTGCACACTCAAGATTCAAGCTTCCATTCACCCCGGCTGCAACATCTGCATGTGACATCGCTAAAAATGACAAGGTGGCTGATCTCCTCCGTCAAGCTACCGTGATCATGTGGGATGAAGCTACCATGGCACATCGGTATTCTGTTGAGGCATTCGATACGACTATGAGAGATATAAATGGCAACGAGAAGCCGTTTGGTGGTAAGATTGTTATTATGGGAGGTGATTTCCGTCAGGTTCTGCCAGTTGTACCAAAAGCTTCAAGGGGGCAGATGGTTGATTCGTGTCTTACCAGGTCGTCTCTGTGGAGACATGTAGAGGTTCTTCGTCTGAAGAAGAATATGCGTGAAGTGGGAGATACGTCTTATTCTGATTTCTTGATGCGATTTGGTGATGGAAATGAACCTTCTGCGGCAAATGACATGATAAAGATGCCAGATGATATGGTGATACCCTGGACTAGTGAAGATTCAGTGTCCCAACTGATAGATGCTACCTTTCCCGACTTGGCAGATAATTCCAAGGATCAAGATTACTTGCTTAACCGGGCACTTATCACACCACTGAATGAGCATGTCGATAAGTTAAATAATCGAGTGGTTAACATGTTTCCCGGACAAGAGCATACGTATTATTCATTTGATTCGGTGGAAGATGATTTCCAAAACGTCTATCTTCAAGAACACTTGAACGGAATAGCCCCGGGTGGTTTACCTCCTCATAAGTTGAAACTGAAGCTAGGAGCACCCATTATGTTACTGAGGAATGTTAGTTCCAAGAACGGCTTATGCAATGGTACTAGGCTTATCATAAAGAAGTTCTTTCCAAATTGTATCGATGCAGTGATCCTCATTGGGAATTCAGCAGGTAAGAGAGTATTTCTTCATAGGATGCCAATGAGCCCGCCAGAGAATCTTGAGATGCCGTTTAAGATGATTCGCAAGCAATTCCCTGTATGTATGTGCTTTGCATTCACCATCAATAAATCACAAGGACAAACAATTGAAAACACCGGTATTTATCTTCCCGAGCATGTCTTCAGTCATGGACAATTGTATGTTGGGCTTTCAAGGGGTGTTTCCAGCAACAACACTAAAGTGTTAATCAAGAAAGGACGCGTTGCTGATAAATTCAGAATATTAACCAAGAACGTTGTGTACAAAGAAGTTCTTACGTCGTCTTAGTTTAGGTAAACATCTTAAGGATTAATATCGTATGTAAAGTTCTTATCCGTTATATTTTTTTAACTTAATGTTTTTCTCTTTTCCTCTATTATTTTAATTTTGGTTTTATCTTACATTTTGGTGTCTATTGTGTATGAGTTTTTCACTCGCTGAAATGTAAGTCGCATCTAATTGATAACCAAATATAAATATAAATGAATTACAATAGAGTTATGAAAATCTAAAAAAATTGAAACAATTTTTAAATTGACGAGAAAGAGAGCTCACCTTGAACGTTGTTGGTCTGTTTCTCCTTCAATCCTGTTTATGGTTTCTCCATCAGGAAAAAAGAAAAGAGTTATATGCAGTGTTTTCAAAGGCGTTTTCTTTTTTCTTGTTTAATTATTTTTATGAACAATAAATTATTAATTTGTTTAATTATTATGATCAATTAAATATTGATTTTTTGGATTTGACTAGTACAGAGTATCTAGACTCATCACTGTTTATTTCCAGCTGGAAATTAATATTGCGAACCAAAATATTTTTTTTTGAAGCATTAAATTTTATTAAAATACTAGAAGGCTATTACAAGAGGGATGAAAATTACAATAACATGATAGTGAAGTAAAAAATGAGTAGCAATCTCCGGATTTAATTTGCAGTGGGGGGAAATGTTAGGATTGGCAAGGTGGATTTGAGTGAGGTTGTCGAGGGTCCGTGGACATTCGACGAATGCTCCACAAGAAAAGTTGTACTTTTTAAGTTCTTACGGACCAAAATGATGGATGATGTTTCTTTCTTTATAAGTTCTTACGTTTTGTTTTTATTCTTTTTCAGTTTTTACGTATTGAAAAGTAGTTTTATTATGAAGCACTAATCGTTTGATTTGTGGTATTTCTTTGTCTGAATAGTAGAGATCCAGTGGTGGTTGGGAGCAGTAGTGAAATCTTGATCTAATATCCTAGTCTCAAATAGTGGTGTGCAGTCCCTCATCAGGTTCCATGGAAAGTTTCACTGGTAGTTGTGGAAGGTGTCTAGTAGTGGTGCTTTTTACCATTATCTCCTATCTTGCTATAAACACAGCGGTGTATTATACCCAATTCAATAATTTCAATATCCATCAATATCAAAACCAGATCAATCATCATAATCACTCTTCTCCGTTCATGATGTTCAATGTCAGACACAAAACCAGTAAGGGCATTACTGGTAATTTCTTTAGCTGGAAGGCGGACTTCAAGGATTTTCAAATTTTGAAAATTTACCTACCTAATTAATTACATTGGTACAAATATCCTAAAAATATTAGGGTTTTTATTATAATGAGGCAACAAAATAATAGTAAGTTGGGAAAGATTTTGGGTCGACAGGGAAACCCTAATGCTATATTAATTACTTCTCATCCATTCTGGAATTTTATAAACAAACAGCGCGGCAGTTCTATCATTGAGAAAAAGATGTCTGAACTTACCCAAATCCAACTTGCTGCTATGGCCAAAAGGATGAGAGAAACATCACTAATGGGAGAAAGCTCCAGAGGAACTTTGGTTTCTATTGAAGAGATCAACAAAGCTGCTGACAAATGGAGCAACTCGCTGATTGGAAAAATCGTTGATCCTGATACGTTGTCCAATGAAGTTGTTCAAAGGGAGGTGAATATCATCTGGAGAAGCTATAGAAAAGTGGGAGTTCATACCATGGGAAGAAATTTATTGGTTTTCCAGTTTAAGAGAAAAAAAGATAATGATGAAGTTCTAAAAAAAGAACCATGGATTATGAACAAAGCACTAGTAGTCTTACATGACTATGACTCAAGGATTGAACTGCATGAATATGACTTTAATCATCAAGTCTTTTCTGTGTTGTTCAGAGGTCTCAAGTTGGAGCACATAGATGTTGGAATCATTGACAAGTTGTGTGCGGATATTGGTAGAGTAATACCAAATGAAGAAAATAAGAATTTCACTGTCAGGGGGAGAGTGGTGAAGGCGAAAATTGAGGTCGATTTGAGAAAGCAACTGAAAAGAGGAAACTAGCTCTTAACTGCTGATGGACAAAACGTGTGGATCAAATATCATTTTGAGAAACAGCCAAGGAACATTTGTCCTCATTGTTTTGTGCTAGATCATGATGCTGATAAGTGTGAAGAGATTGCTTTCCATTTGTGGATATTTAGAATGCCGGAAGGGGAATTCCAAAATCCGTGTGATGCTAACGCACACAAATTTGAAGCAATGCTAGAAGCTGCCGCTGGAGCAAATATTGGTGATGGGCCCGAAGTTAATGAACATGATGGGCTTGACCCAAGGAGAACTGAGAGGTCCAGAGATGATGGTGTTGAAGATTCTCATCGAACAAAATTCCCAATTCACAAAATCCCTTGTTCAGAGAAAACCAGAGCCAAGAATTTCTAGGTCAAGAAATTGGTATAGCTGTTCCGATGGAGAATCAATCCACAACTACTGGTGACCAAGACATGAGGATGATGGACTCTGAGATGGATGGATGGGAACAAATTGAACCAAACAAGCATCTCCCCGTCTCTTTGAGATTCAAAGAAATACTGAAAATCAGGTTTTAATCATTACCTCCTTCCATATTTTTGCTTTACCTATTTATTGCAATTCGTTTGAAGCGTGCTGGTTTATTCGTAGGGATAAATTTGATCGCTTTGAGAACTATTTAGGAAACAACAAGAGTAACCCAATTTTATTTTTTAGATATACTATCAAGGGTCTTATTTCTGTTTCTTATAAGATGAAGATCTTATCCTGGAATGTTCAGGGGTTTGGTAATAAGTATACTAGACAACATTTAGGATAACTAATAAGAGCTAATGACCCAGACATCATTTTCTTGTGTCAGACCAAAACTATGAATGTGAAAATGGAGAGATGGACTCAATCTTATAATTACATGAATTATCTTTATTTTAATCCAATTGGTGCTTCTGGTGGTCTGTTTATGCTTTGGAAGGATGAGATTCATATAGATTTAGTAGACATGAATTTCAATTTCATTTTTGTTTTAGTGAATATGGATTCTAGAAAGTGGGCATACTATTTTAAACTGCTGATGAGTGCCAAATATTGCATATTCATACACCTTTTCATTGGCACTTAACTCATCTTTCGCGCTTCAAAGTCATATATTATCCCAAATTCTGCATTTTTACCATTTTCAAGAATAAATATTTGTATTAATTAATTTTGTGTTTTTAAGTACTAAATAAAGCTTGGAAGAATTGAGAAGACAAAAGAAAAGAAAGTTGGAAGCGTTGCAACCCGTTCGCGCATCAGTGGCAACCTGTTTACAAATTCATGGGATTAAACAACCCATGATCCAAAACCCAAGACCCAAATCCATTTCCACCTCACCCCCATTGGATTCTTTCCAAAACATCCACCTCACCCCCATTGGATTCTTTCCAAAACATCCACCTCACCCCCATTGTATTCCATTTCATCCATCAATTAAAGAAAACATGTTTTGTTTAATTGTTGAGTGGTTGCTACAGTGAAATTCGAATCCCAAGTGTGAGAGAATTTTTGTGTATAAATAGAGAGGGTTGTTGTGTTGAAAACTCATCCAAGAATAGCTTGTTCATGTTAGTTTTCTAAATTCAGTTTTGTTATAATGTTGTTCATGTTCTAGTTTCATTTGCTAGGGTTTAAATGAAGCCGTAACTCATTGGTATGTATTCTTATCTTGTATCTTGTTCTTGAAAGTTTAGAATTGTTTAAAGATATAATTTAATCCAAGTTTGTCAACATCTTGCTCTCACAATGTATGCCATGTATCCATTGTTGTTAGAATATCTCCATGTTGATTATGCTACAACTCATGCTTAACCAAATATTGATCCTCAGATTATTTGTGCTTTAATTAGACAGTTAATGCTTTGGAGAAATACTTTAGTTGTGATTAAATTATCCATTGGAGAAACACCTTAGTTATACGGTAGACTTGAATCTACTATAAGGACAAGAATAATATTACAAGTTGAATGCATATCATAGGTTATTGGTGGATTTGAATACCCTAGTATCCATATTCTCAGTGTTTACATATCTTGTTATTTGCATCTTTTACTTTTATTATTTCAGTCACTTGAAAATCATATCGTCGTATCGACAAAATCAAACCCCTTTTGGTTACTCTCTGAATCAGGATTTAGAATCAACTTCTACACTCACCAAGTCTCTGTGGTTCGACCTGTGCTTGCCCTGTGTTGCTTGTCGACACTGTGCACTTGCAGTTTATACATAGTAGTAGGTATCTTTCCGAGCCTACCAAGTTTTTGGCGCCGCTGCCGGGGATCTGGTAGCGGTGTAGTTGAAATTTCTGTCTCCTGTCACTGTTCATAAATTGCCTCCTGAAACTGTAGCATTTTACTGTAGCTAAAACACTGTACTAATGTCGCTGTTACTGTAGCATATTCAAGAACACCAAACAAAAAAAAAACACAGAGGCACGCCCAGAACAGTCGCATAAAACTGTCGCACTTCAACAGCAGTATCGCAGTGTCGTTTGTGAACAACAGTAGCGCAGTGTCGTTTGTGAACAGCAGTAGCGCAGTGTCGTTTGTGAACAACAGAAACGCAGTATCGTTTACAACAACACGAGCCTTATATCGTTTACTGCAGAATAATTGTGCCTGCAAGGTTGTAGTGGAAGTCAAGGCGGAGCGAAAGAAAAAAAAAAAAGAGTGTATTTTATTTATTTATTTTTTAGATTGTATTAGGATTTCTCTATTATTGTAATTTTCTATTTCTTTTGCTTTTTTTCTTTTTGGACTTTGGACTTGGACATTCTTTTATTATTATTATTTTTAAACCCTACGGAAGGGTAGTATTAAATATCAACTATTTGCAGAGAAGGACGGTGATTACAATATCACCTCGGCCCCTCGGGTTCGTTCATGACATAGGAGTCGTGGCCCGAGTCGACAACAACGGTTCATCCCCCGTCTGGAACGGGAGGTAAGCTTTCCGAAACACTCGTGAATCCCATGTTAGCGATTTACTGTATTCCTTCGGTTGCATATATGTTGAGGATTTGAATACGGCTGTTTTAATTTCCTAGTAAAGGGCAAGGACTGGCCATACAAGATAAGGGATTCGGATTTCATCACCGTTCTCTTCTTGCCCTCCTTAGGAAAACGATACATACGCGAACCTAAGCTTTAAAATTTGAAGTAGAACAAGACCTATAAGGTAACGAGCTTAGTAGGACAGTCATTCGGAAAATATTGGTTACTCTTTAAGCATACTTCAAAGTTCATGATAGTTTCTGAAAATTGAATGCGTGACTGCGCCGCCTTGGAATGCGGTGAGGCCTTGGGTATCAAAGCTCCAGCAGCTTCCCTCGCCTCTATTCAATTTACTTAAACTCGGATTGATTCCAGAGGAGTTTGCTCAGATTGTAACGAATTCCATTTCGAAGGAATAGAAGCTGGTCTAGAAAACAATCTAAGTGGAGCCATCATGCTTTTTGTTTGATAGAAATCAGTAGGTTTACTGTGGTGGAGGCAGCCTTGTTTGTGATTGAATAGAACTTCCCTTCCTTGTTTGTGGTATTCTATTTTTTTTATTTTTTATTTTCTCCATTAATTTTATTATTAAAAAAAAATAAAAAAAATAATGGTCTTTGTACCTCCCAATCTCTGCAACAAGCCTAGTGCTAGTTAGAGATCATGTCAGGATTTTGGTCTGCAACTGGGAATGAATACAGACACAATGGACACCTTGCACATGTGCATGCTTCATATTTTGAGAACCCCATAGATCATGGTATTAATAACTTTAGGGAAAATTATGGACCTTTTCAAGGTCCCGAGACACAATATATAGACCCTAGTTGTTATCCACATATGTATCACTCACATCCAGGGGATGCGGAGCAATTCTATACTCCCCTGAGCCCTTATATGCAATCTGTGATGGAACAAAATAATGCTAGATCTGAATTGCAAGCATTGCATGATCATCCATATAGCAACATCCATGAATTTTCCTTCAATAGTGAATCTCATGCATCACCATGTACTGAATATTCATATGAAAATGAGATACCTACTATTGATGACTCTCCTTTCATTGAACAACATAATGAAATTTTAGAATTTGATCAAAACCTTGTGCAATATCAAAAGTTAACTGACCAAAGGTTTGCGAGTTTAGAACTCAAAATGAGTCAAATCCTTGATGCACTAAATGAGGAGAGGAAAGAAGTTCATGATGAGATGTTTGTTATCCCTACTGAATTAAATGTCGAGAATTGTATGTCAAGTCCTACTCATGTAACTAATATTGAATATGAGCCTCACCTAGAAAAGAATGAGTTGACTGAAAACAAAGTTTTTAATAGGGATGAGTATGCATACTACTCTGATGATGATGATGATGATGTTATGTTAGAAGAACATGTTTTTACTGAAAATATTGTCGAACCTTTGGGTTCAGAGACATTAGGCTTCTCTGCCTCGACCTTAATGAATGATGTTTCTTATAATGTTCCATATACATGTGATGTGGTTACTAATCTTGAGCCTGTGCAGTTGTCCTGTGAAAGAGAGCATGCTACACAACTTGTTTGTGACTTAGAAAATGTTGAATCTTCTGTAGACACCAATGAAACTATGCATGAAAATAACTTTAATGTGTCTGATTCTCTGCCTAAGTCACAATGTGAAGTTTCTTGTGATATTCCTATGCATGAAACTGAAGTTCTAGGGGATGATTGTGAACTGGGCTTATTGATTTGTTTTATGAGCATGAGCATGATGTTGTACTTGTGTCTGACATAGGTAATGTTGAATCTCCTGTCGACACTAATGATCTTATGCATCAAAATATAATTGACGTGTCTGATTCTCTACCTAGGTCACAACATTGTGATGTCTCTTTGGATTTGTATATGCATGAGAATAAAACTTTGGATGATGATGATTATGAACTAGGTCTTGATGAATTGTTCTATGAATGTGAGCATACTGTCACACTTGTAGATGACTTAGGAGATGTAAATGTAACTAATGATAAGGGTACTCTTGATCTCATCGGGTAATCTCTTTCCTTTAAATCTTCTCTACCTTGTTCTCTTGATATGTGTTCTTATCATCTTTTGAAACATTGAGGACAATGTTAGATTTAGGTTTGGGGGTGTGTTTTGCATATAGAGTTTTTAGTATTTTATTAAAAAAATCAAATTAGTCTTTTATTAAAAAAAAAAAAAAATCAAAAAATTTCTGATGACCAGCTGTGTAGCGGGTCTTTTGTAGGATTTTTTTTTTTTTTTTAGTCTTTTGCATTTTATTTGTTGTTGTTTTTAGGATGACCAGCTATGGAGCGAGTCTTTTGTATGTTTTTTTTTTTTTCCTTTGTAGTCTTTTGCATTTTTTTATGACCAGCTGTGTAGCGGGTCTTTTGTAGGATCCTTTGTAGTCTTTTGCATTTTTTTTCTTCTTTTCTATGACCAGCTGTGTAGCGGGTCTTTTGTAGGATTTTTTTTGTAGTGTTTTGCATATAGATTTTTTAGTCTTTTATTAAAAAATAAATAAATCAAAAATCAAATTTTTTTTATGATGACCAGCTGTGTAGCGGGTCTTGTGTTTGGTATCGATGATCACCGTGTAGCGGGTCACTAAAAAAAAAATGATGATCAGCTGTGTAGCGGGTCTCTAAAAACAAATGATGACCAGCTGTGTAGCGGGTCCCTAAAATTTTTTTTGTCTCGGATCTTGTGTATGATATCTGATGACCAGCTGTGTAGCGGGTCTCTAAAAAAATAGAAAAAAAAAAAAACAATGATCAGTGTGTGTAGCGGGTCTTAAAAAAAAAAAAAATTGGTTAGAATTTGTCAAGATTCTACGAAATTCCGAAGTTCATCATCTACAGTTGAAGACCGAAGACGAAGACGTTTCTATGGATGCTCTGAAATTGGAGAAGGTTTTGTGGGTACATCTTTGGTAGGACCTCACGAGACTACAACTCGTCCACTAGGGACACCTAGGGGTTTAAAGGCTTGATGCATACGCTAAATGCATTCGAGAGACCAGTGACAGTGGTATAGTTAGGATTTCTGGATTTCTGTTTCACTTGAGGACAAGTAAAATTCAGGTTTGGGGGTATTTGATGAGTGCCAAATATTGCATATTCATACACCTTTTCATTGGCACTTAACTCATCTTTCGCGCTTCAAAGTCATATATTATCCCAAATTCTGCATTTTTACCATTTTCAAGAATAAATATTTGTATTAATTAATTTTGTGTTTTTAAGTACTAAATAAAGCTTGGAAGAATTGAGAAGACAAAAGAGAAGAAAGTTGGAAGTGTTGCAACCCGTTCGCGCATCAGTGGCAACCTGTTTACAAATTCATGGGATTAAACAACCCATGATCCAAAACCCAAGACCCAAATACATTTCCACCTCACCCCCATTGGATTCTTTCCAAAACATCCACCTCACCCCCATTGGATTCTTTCCAAAACATCCACCTCACCCCCATTGTATTCCATTTCATCCATCAATTAAAGAAAACATGTTTTGTTTAATTGTTGAGTGGTTGCTACAGTGAAATTCGAATCCCAAGTGTGAGAGAATTTTTGTGTATAAATAGAGAGGGTTGTTGTGTTGAAAACTCATCCAAGAATAGCTTGTTCATGTTAGTTTTCTAAATTCAGTTTTGTTATAATGTTGTTCATGTTCTAGTTTCATTTGTTAGGGTTTAAATGAAGCCGTAACTCATTGGTATGTATTCTTATCTTGTATCTTGTTCTTGAAAGTTTAGAATTGTTTAAAGATATAATTTAATCCAAGTTTGTCAACATCTTGCTCTCACAATGTATGCCATGTATCCATTGTAGTTAGAATATATCCATGTTGATTATGCTACAACTCATGCTTAACCAAATATTGATCCTCAGATTATTTGTGCTTTAATTAGACAGTTAATGCTTTGGAGAAATACTTTAGTTGTGATTAAATTATCCATTGGAGAAACACCTTAGTTATACGGTAGACTTGAATCTACTATAAGGACAAGAATATTATTACAAGTTGAATGCATATCATAGGTTATTGGTGGATTTGAATACCCTAGTATCCATATTCTCAGTGTTTACATATCTTGTTATTTGCATCTTTTACTTTTATTATTTCAGTCACTTGAAAATCATATCGTCGTATCGACAAAATCAAACCCCTTTTGGTTACTCTCTGAATCAGGATTTAGAATCAACTTCTACACTCACCAAGTCTCTGTGGTTCGACCTGTGCTTGCCCTGTGTTGCTTGTCGACACTGTGCACTTGCAGTTTATACATAGTTGTAGGTATCTTTCCAAGCCTACCAACTGCATGTATGGTGCTCTTGATGACCAAAATTGGGATATGTATTGGAATTATCTTGATTCTTTGGCTGCTAGGTACACCTTCCCATGGATAATTCTAGGTGATTTGAATTTTATAATCAGACAAGAAGAAAAGTTTGGTGGCAACCAAATTCCTCAAAGACAGCTTGATGAAGTCAAAAGTCATCTAGACCATTTAGGTGTTTTTGATCTAACTTTCATAGGAAATCCTTTTACTTGGAGTAACCATGGAAGTGAGGATTATTTGATTATAGAAAGACTTGATAGGGCTCTTGTGAATGCTCTTTGGTTTGATTTTTTCCCTAATGCCATTGTTTACCATCTTATTTGTGTTGCTAGTGATCATGCTCCCATCTTACTTGTTACTTCCAAGGAGGATAATGGTACTAGAAGATCCCTTAGATTTAATAGATGTTGGTTCAGTAATAATACCTGTAAAGATGTTATAACTGAAAACTTGAGAACTAGTGAAAATGGCTCCAAAGTTTATAGACACACTAGATGTCTGTCAAATGTTAAAGTGGCCCTTAGACAATGAAACCTGAATTCTTTTGGAAAATTTCAATCTCACATAAATATATGACATTCAGAAACAATTAGAGGATATTTCTAGCAATATGTCAGACCCTGCTAGTATAGATCTAAAAGCTAGTCTAGAGGATTCTCTAAAATACTGGTATAATGTGAGACAAGACTACTACGTGCAAAGAGCCAAAGAAAATGTTCTGAATTTTGATGATAAAAACACTAAATACTTCCATGATAAAGTTAAATTTAGGAAAAAGAGAACCCAAATTGATTGTTTGAAAAGTAACATTGGTATTTGGTTGACTGATAAAAGCATGATAGCTGGTGAATTAAGAGATCATTTTAGTAAGATGAGTAGAACTACTAATCCCCCTAGTCACAGTAGTTTACTTAATGTCATAGAGCCATGTATTACCTCTGAGGAAAATGATTTTCTAATTCACCCTCCTAGGTGAAGAAATTAAAGCCATTGTCTGGAAAATGCAACCTTGGACTAGTCCAGGGACTGATGGCTATCCCCCTAGTTTTTACCAACAAATGTGGAATGTTGTTGGTGCTGATACTATGGATATGGTTAAAAGTTTCTTTCATTATGGTCATCTCTTAAAACAGATGAATCACAATTTTGTGTCTCTAATTCCTAAAAACAATGCACCTAAGATCCCTGCAGATTTTAGACCTATTAGTCTAAGTAATGTGAGTGACAAAATAATCTCTAAACTCTTAGAAACTAAACTCAAAACTGTCATGGATAAGTTCATTAGTCCTTATCAAGGTGTTTTCCTATCATCTAGACAAATAACAAACAATATAGTTATTGCTCATGAGCTGGTAGATACAATGAGGAAGAGGAGAACTAAATCTGGATTAATGGCTATTAAACTTGACATGTCCAAGGCTTTTGATAGGATTGAATGGAAATTTTTGATTGATATTTTGAAAAAAGTTGGATTTCATGATCATTGGTGCAATTTAATTGAACAATGTATTGCTACTGTGTCTACTTCTATTTTGTTGAATGGTGCACCTGGAGATGTTTACTATCCTCGGAAATAAAACATATTTTTTGGACTAATGGATAATCCTACTTGAGTGGGTGGACAACACATAAAGTTGGTCCACAAAAGTGGGTGTAATCAGTTTTTCCTACTAACTATCAATAATCTACAGCATCGTGGTTTTTTGGCCCATCCGCCGTCAATTGTCTTTGGGACATATCTGGCCTTCCATTTTTTATCTGGAGATTTGCAATCAGTACATAGGCTCACTCGTGCGTCCCGAACGTCAACTTATTTTTACAATCAAAAGGCGAGAGAACAAGCCAACTATCAAGTGGTCTGATGGTTGGTATACTCCCTACCACAATGGAGGTAGGGGTTCGAACCCCGTAATTGTCACAATCCACTCCAAATTAAGTAGTTTGGATGTAGTCTAGTGATAGACGCATTTTTGTGTCTGAATTGTCCTCATTGTCTCTATTGTTGGTCTCGGTTTCTGTACTAATTTTGGTGTTTTTATGTGTGTGTAGGTGTTCTTGGAGAAATACACTTGTGCGGAAAAAGTTGCTCAAAAAGTGTTATTTGGACCCCCGGAGAAAAGTGATAAAGGCACCCTCTTTTTGGATAAGGGCACCCCCAAGGAGTCACATGCTAGTCGCACCCCGCAGCTGGTTAGGGGAACACCATCTTCCCCATTCGAATTGAATTTTGGCGGGAAAAGGCACATTTTCTAACGGAGGCGGAATTAGGGTTGAATTTTGATCGAGTTTTAGAGAGACTAAAAGGTTGAAATTTATTGGGTTTACTTCTTAGGACAAAACAGGCCTAGTATGGTCGTTTGGTTGAACCCAAATTGGCTAGAACTCGAGTTAGAAGGAATCGAGAGGACGGGGAGATATTCACGGTTTGGCTCGAGATATTCTTGGGATTTCTGTGCGTATTAGAGGATAGAGTGTTTCTTAACGAGTTTTACTCCAACCGGGAGTGTGTCAAACACTAGGAACGCGTGAAGGGTCGAATCGAGAAGAAAATATCCCCAAAATATTCTCTTTAAACCCGAGTAATGGAGGATTATTGCGTGTTGATGAGCAAGATTTCTTGGTGATTATCGGTATAAATAGGATGCTGGAGTATCATTGAGGGGGACGGAGAGATTAGGGAAGGTTTGGAGCACCACAGAGTCGAGAGAATCAAGTTCCAGGGAAACACCATTGCTGCTGCTGCTGCTACACCTGAAGAACACGAAGAACAGACGGCCAGAAACCGTCGTTCTTCAACGATGTAAACGACTCGCGTTGTGGGTCGTAGTTGGAGGCAGAACTTAAATGCATAATAACAATGACGAGAAAGGTGTTATCGCTCTACCTTGTAACAATTAGGTTTGTAACACTTATATACATTACAAACCCGGTTTTTATTTGATATCTCTCCTTTTCATCATTTGTAAGCACCTTTGAGCAATAAAATCATATTTTGAGCGTGTTTCCAACATGATGAGCTAAACCCCATCTCTGCTGGGACGACGGACGGAGGCAATTTTATCATGTGGTAAATTAAATTAATTCCTTAATTACTTTTTGCACCAATTTTTAATGATTTATGATTTCTATTAATTATTTGTTATTTTGTCTTAATGTCGCATGCTTAGTTTAAATTACTTTTGATGCGTCATGCTTACGATTTCTGAGATAATGTTTTATGAAATCTACTTTGGCAAAGAATAGAGTTAGTGTTTCTTTTATTTTGAGCGATAATTGCCTAGGATTAATTTATGAACCACTTGAATATGAAAGTCAGTAAAATCCGGAGTCCCAGTAAACTCTTCTTCCCGTGACACATTTTGTATATATTTTCTTTTATTAATTCTTAAAATCAATCTCTTCAAGTCCGAGTGAACGACAACCCTTATTACTACAACATCATTGAAAATAACCATCAATTTTTGGCGCCGCCGACGCGGACTTGTGTATAGATTTGTTTTTAGGTTTTATTATTTTATTTATTTTATTATTTGTTCCTTTTTACGCGTTTTGGTTTTTTTTTATTTGCTTTCAGACTTGGTGCGGAGCTTATATAAAAGAGAAAGTGTTGAAAAGTAAAGTGAAGCCAAAGAAAGAAAGAAGAGAGAAAATCCAAAGGAGTGAAGAGGAAAATTTTGTATATAGTGTAATTAATTTTTTTATTTATTTTTAGAAGCGTAATTAGGTAATTATCTTTGTAATTTTTATTTTTATTTTTTGGACTTCTTAATTTTGGACTTTATTTTTGGACTATTGGACATTTTTTTAAAACCCTAAGGAAGGGTTATTTAATTATAAACTGCACGGGGGAAGGACGACGATTACGATATCGTCTCGGCCCCTCGGGTTCGTACATGACATAGGAGTCGTGGCCCGAGTCGACTTCAACGGTTCATCCCCGTGCTGGAACGGGAGGTAAGAATTCTAAACACCCGCGAATCCCCGTCGGCGGGTTTCTTGGATGATTTCGTGTGAATATATGTCGAGGAACCGAATCCCAGAAGTTGCTTTAATTTCCTAGTAAAGGGCAAGGACTGGCCTTACAAGATAAGAGTTCGGATTTCATCACCGTTCTCTTCTTGCCCGCCTTAGGAAAACGAAACCAAACACGAACCTAAGCCTAAAATTTTGACTAGAACGAGACCGATAGGGTAACGAGCTTAATAGGAAAGTCATTCGAAAAATATTGGTTACTCTTTAAGCATACTTCGAAGTTCATGATGGTTTATGTGAAGTTGAATGCGTGACTGCGCCGCCTTGTAATTGCGGTGAGGCCTTGGGTATCAAAGCTCCACGCAGCTTCCCTCGCCTCTATTCAACTTACTTAAACTCGGATTGATTCCAGAGGGGTTTGCTTAAATTGTAACGAATTCCCTTTCGAAGGATTAGAAGCTGGTCTAGAAACAATCTAAGTGGAGCCATCATGCTTTTTGTTTGCTAGAAATCAGTAGGTTTGTTTTGGTCGAGTCAGCCTTGTTTGTGTTTGTGTAGAATTCCCTTGCAGTTAGGATGTCAAACTGGTATTATAATAGCCATCACAATGAATATGAATATCCAATTGAACATTATGGACATCACTCTTTTTATGACCATAGTGTGAATAGTGGTTGGGAACGCCAACCTTTGGAAGGTTATGGGTCATACCATGGTGAGCCCAATTACTATCCACATGTGCATCGGTCATTCGAGCAAGAAGATTATAGTAATAGTTCTTCGTCTCTAGAGGATACAATCAAACTTTTGAAAAGTAGTCCTTATTATGATCCTTCTGTTCCTCTTCCTTCTTTAGAAGAGTCCCTCAGGGGTTTGGCTGAGTCGACACAAAAGTTAGCTGAATCAACATGTAAGTTAGCTGAGGTAAATAACGTAGTTATGGACGAAAGGACTGCAACAACGATCGAATCTGTAGAAGATATCCTCAATAGATTAACTCAAAACTTAGATCCAAAGCACTAAGGGAACTTTCTTTGGAGGAGACCCTTGAGAGGCTAGGGCGAGTCGACACGTAGACTTGAGTTAGAGACGAACGAAAGTATTGCTCGAAATAACTTGAATTTCCAATATAGTGTATCCAATAATACCTTTGAGAATGAAGATAGTTATTCACATAATCAATATGGTGAGGTTAGAATTGGTAACACTACTTGTTTAAATGAGGTTCAACCATTTTCATGTTATTATAATAATGATTATGATGAGGATAGTGTTGATGAAGAATTGGAAACAAATAGGCATAGTGATCGGAATTTGCTACTCCAATTGATCTTTATAATAATAGAGTTATTTTTGGTTCAGATCTAATAATTTTAAAAATTATTCACCTATTCAAAAGGACAAGGATTTGACTAGAGATACTATTTTAGACGATGTAGTACTTCCTGTTTACGAAGTCGATAATGGTTTAGAGGAATGGGTTTATCCACGAGAATACTTTTTTTAGAGTCCAGGGATTTAGAAACAATAGTCTTAGACGAAGAAGATGAACTCGTAGAGCTTTTAAATATGAGTGAGGATGCATCACCCGAGTATAATCTACATGAAGCAATTGACCATTTTCGGGATTTTGACGATCTAGAAATTAGGGAAATTGTAGCTAGTCTATCTAGAGACACCCAAGATTCTAAGTTTGGGGGTGATTATCATTCTCCTTGTGCCTTACCTTTAGCTCTTACAAATCCCTCACTTGGGACTTGATATATGTTCCTCAACCATTGTGCCGATTACCTTCATGCTAGCTCTCCCGAACCTAATAATGTCCAGGAAGAAGTTCAGTTGTTAGAAACCCATCCTCTGGTTGATGTGGTTAACCCGAGTGCTATGATACCAAAATTGACTTTGTTTTCCCACCAAAAACTTTTCTTTCAATTGTGGGAACATATGAGTTACAAATGTGTCAGTTATTAAGTTTTGAGACTAAACCTAATTACTTTAGGATATTAGGGTCGACACATTTGCTTAAGGAAGACCACCAATCTTATTGTGGTCAGCTGTGTAAGTCAAAACTGATTGACTTAGAGGATCCTCAATTATTCAGGTTATTATTATGTGCTTCTAAGTTTTTATTTGAGTTTTTCCAGACTCTAGAACCTGAACATTCGGATCCAACTTATGAGGAAACGCAACCTATGAAAACTTTTTATCTAGACCCTTTTATAGAGCCTGAACCTGAACCACAACTAGATGTAGTGGTCTTAAAAATAGATAAGGGTGTGTTGGATATTTTCCTGGTCTGTTGCAGTCTCCTTTTCTTGTGGTTAGCACTTTTTGATCTAGATGACCCGCAGTTATTCCGGCTGCTGCTTTATGATTCTTCGAGGTGACTAATCTCTTCCAATGTCTGGCTGAAGACTTTAAACTTAGCACTTCTTGGGAGGTAACCCATGCTCATGCAACACGGTAATATCTTTCCTTAACTCTTTTGCTTCAAATGGTAACAGTTTCTCCTTGTTCATGTTTTTAATTTCATCTTTAGAACATTGAGGACAATGTTAGATTTAAGTTTGGGGTATGGGAGAAACTTTTTAGTTGCATTGATAAACTCCAGAGCCTAGAAATTTATGCTTATTAAGGATGGCACTAACCAATCTAAGTGGATGGAAGCATTTTGGTTGTAGGAGTTGAGGAACCAATCTGATTAGATGGCAACATCTAAAGAGTCTATTCATAAAAGCACAGAGCTCAGGTGTTAGAAATAACATGATAGTTTCACCAATCTCGTTGAGTCCTTTTCACTTCTGTTTTTATTTTTATTTTGTTTCTCTAAGTGATTAGGTGGGGCCCACGAATCAAGTTGTTACCGATGCTAGGGTGAATTAGAGTGATTGAGATACCCAGAAAAAAAAAAAAAAAAAAAAAAAAAAAAAAAAAAAAAAAAGTGAAAAAGTTGAAAAAAAGTTGAAAAAAAAAAAAGAAAAAAAAAAAAAAGAAAAAAAAAAAAAAAAAAAAAAAAAAAAAAGTGAGACCACCATTTGACCAACCTAATAAATTCAATAAAGTCGACCACTTTGGAACCCTTGTATATGCCGGTTGTGTTGACCTAGAGTTAGGATTATCGACCACCTGGGTTCCCTTGTATATGCCGGTGTGTTGATATTAGTCCGACTAGTATCTCAGTCCATTAGGATAGGTTCATTTTGGCGGAGGCCTTCAGACAGATATGGGAAACACCGATCACTTAGTAGCATCAAAACCATCTATATTTTTCTCTATTTCCATCTTCTTGATCTATCCATGTGATTAGTTTTGACTCCGGTATTGATGTCCATAGTGCAACTATCTGAGTAGAGCTTTGTGACTTATATATGAATTTTAGTATGCTTGAGTGCAAACTCGTGTACAACAATTGGAATTTCGCATCGGGGTACTTCCTCCTGTAATCAATAAGTATGCCAACCAAGGAGAATCTTTAGTGCCTTCCAAGGTTTTGCGTAGATAGTTAGGGTCTGGAGTGTAAAGGTTTTGTGGGTACACCTCTGGTAAACCCTCCCGAGACTATAACTCGGCCACTAGGGCCACCTAGGGGTTTAAAGGCTTATTGCATACGCTAAATGCAATCGACGATGCTCAAATGAGTTAGGAATTTTATTTTCTAGAATAAATTTGCTCGAGGACTAGCAAATAATAAGTTTGGGGGTATTTGATAGACGCATTTTTGTGTCTCTCTATTGTCCTCATTGTCTCTATTGTTGGTCTCGGTTTCTGTACTAATTTTGGTGTTTTTATGTGTGTAGGTGTTCTTGGAGAAATACACTTGTGCGGAAAAAGTTGCTCAAAAAGTGTTTTTTGGACCCCAGGAGAAAAGTGATAAAGGCACCCTCTTTTTGGATAAGGGCACCCCCAAGGAGTCACATGCTAGTCGCACCCCGCAGTTTGGTAGGGGAACACCATCTTCCCCATTCGAATTGAATTTTTGGCGGGAAAAGTCCATTGCTAACGGAGGCGAGAATTAGGGTTGAATTTTGATCGAGTTTTAGAGAGACTAAAGGGTGAAATTTATTGGGTTTACTTCTTAGGACAAAACGGGCTGGTATGGTCGTTTGGTTGAACCCAAATTGGCTAGAACTCGAGTTAGAAGGAATCGAGAGGACGGGAGATATTCACGGTTTGGCTCGAGATATTCTTGGGATTTCTGTGCATATTAGAGGATAGAGTGTTTCTTAACAGAGTTTTACTCCAACTGGGAGTGTGTCAAACACTAGGGAACGCGTGAAGGGTCGAATCAGAGAAGAAAATATCCCCAAAAATATTCTCTTTAAACCCGAGTAATGGAGGATTATTGCGTGTTGATGAGCAAGATTTCTTGGTGATTATCGGTATAAATAGGATCTTTGGAGTATCATTGAGGGGGACGGAGAGATTAGGGAAGGTTTGGAGCACCACGAGTCGAGAGAATCAAGTTCCGAGGAAACACCATTGCTGCTGCTTCTTTGCTACACTGAAGAACACGAAGAACAGACGGCCGAAAACCGTCGTTCTTCAATGATGTAAACGACTCGCGTTTGTGGGTCGTAGTTGGAGGCGGACTTAAATGCATAGTAACAAATGACAAAGGTGTTATCGCTCTACTGTAACAATTAGGTTTGTAACACTTATATCTGGTTACAAACCCGGTTTTTATTTGATATCTCTCCTTTTCATCATTTGTAAGCACCTTTGAGCAATAAAATCATATTTTGAGCGTGTTTCCAACATGATGAGCTAAACCCCATCTCTGGGACGACGGACGGAGCTGAATTTTATCATGTGGTAAATTAAATTAATTCCTTAATTACTTTTTGCACCAATTTTTAATGATTTATGATTTCTATTAATTATTTGTTATTTTGTCTCGATGTCGCATGCTTAGTTTAAATTACTTTTGATGCGTCATGCTTACGATTTGAGATAATGTTTTATGAAATCTACTTTGGCAAAGAATAGAGTTAGTGTTTCTTTTATTTTGAGCGATAATTGCCTAGGATTAATTTTCGAACCACTTGAATATGAAAGTCAAAAATCCGGAGTCCCAGTAAACTCTTCTTCCCGTGACACATTTTGTATATATTTTCTTTTATTAATTCTTAAAATCAATCTCTTCAAGTCCGAGTGAACGACAACCCTTATTACTACAACATCATTGAAAATAACCATCAATTTTTGGCGCCGCCGACGCGGACTTGTGTATAGATTTGTTTTTAGGTTTTATTATTTTATTATTTTATTATTATTTGTTCCTTTTTACGCGTTTTGGTTTTTTCTATTTGCTTTCAGACTTGGTGCGGAGCTTATATAAAGAGAAAGTGTTGAAAAGTAAAGTGAAGCCAAAGAAAGAAAGAAGAGAGAAAATCCAAAGGAGTGAAGAGGAAAATTTTGTATATAGTGTAATTAATTTTTTTATTTATTTTTAGAAACTGTAATTAGGTAATTATCTTTGTAATTTTTATTTTTATTTTTTGGACTTCTTAATTTTGGACTTTATTTTTGACTGTTGGACATTTTTTTAAAACCCTAAGGAAGGGTTATTTAATTATAAACGCACGGGGAAGGACGACGATTACGATATCGTCTCGGCCCCTCGGGTTCGTACATGACATAGGAGTCGTGGCCCGAGTCGACTTCAACGGTTCATCCCCCGTGCGGAACGGGAGGTAAGAATTCTAAACACCCGCGAATCCCCGTCGGCGGGTTTACTTTGGATGATTTCGTGTGAATATATGTCGAGAACCGAATCCGCCGCTTTAATTTCCTAGTAAAGGGCAAGGACTGGCCTTACAAGATAAGAGTTCGGATTTCATCACCGTTCTCTTCTTGCCCGCCTTAGGAAAACGAAACCAAACACGAACCTAAGCCTAAAATTTTGACTAGAACGAGACCGATAGGGTAACGAGCTTAATAGGAAAGTCATTCGAAAAATATTGGTTACTCTTTAAGCATACTTCGAAGTTCATGATGGTTTCTTGTGAAGTTGAATGCGTGACTGCGCCGCCTTGTAATTGCGGTGAGGCCTTGGGTATCAAAGCTCCACGCAGCTTCCCTCGCCTCTATTCACTTACTTAAACTCGGATTGATTCCATAGGGGTTTGCTTAAATTGTAACGAATTCCCTTCGAAGGATTAGAAGCTGGTCTAGAAACAATCTAAGTGGAGCCATCATGCTTTTTGTTTGCTAGAAATCAGTAGGTTTGTTTTGGTCGAGTCAGCCTTGTTTGTGTTTGTGTAGAATTCCCTTGCGCTTAGGATGTCAAACTGGTATTATAATAGCCATCACAATGAATATGAATATCCAACCGAACATTATGGACATCACTCTTTTTATGACCATAGTGTGAATAGTGGTTGGGAACGCCAACCTTTGGAAGGTTATGGGTCATACCATGGTGAGCCCAATTACTATCCACATGTGCATCGGTCATTCGAGCAAGAAGATTATAGTAATAGTTCTTCGTCTCTAGAGGATACAATCAAACTTTTGAAAAGTAGTCCTTATTATGATCCTTACATTCCTCTTCCTTCTTTAGAAGAGTCCCTCGGGGTTTGGTGAGTCGACACAAAAGTTAGTTTGAATCAACATGTAAGTTAGGCGAGGTAAATAACGTAGTTATGGACGAAAGGACTGCAACAACGACTGAATCTGTAGAAGATATCCTCAATAGATTAACTCAAAACTTAGATCCAGCACTAAGGGAACTTTCTTTGGAGGAGACCCTTGAGAGGCTAGGCGAGTCGACACGTAGACTTGAGTTAGAGACGAACGAAAGTATTGCTCGAAATAACTTGAATTTCCAATATAGTGTATCCAATAATACCTTTGAGAATGAAGATAGTTATTCACATAATCAAGATGGTGAGGTTAGAATTGGTAACACTACTTGTTTAAATGAGGTTCAACCATTTTCATGTTATTATAATAATGATTATGATGAGGATAGTGTTGATGAAGAATTGGAAACAAATAGGCATAGTGATCAGGAATTTGCTACTCCAATTGATCTTTATAATAATAGAGTTATTTTGGTTCGAATCCTAATAATTTTAAAAATTATTCACCTATTCAAAAGGACAAGGATTTGACTAGAGATACTATTTTAGACGATGTAGTACTTCCTGTTTACGAAGTCGATAATGGTTTAGAGGAATGGGTTTATCCACGAGAATACTTTGTTTTAGAGTCCAGGATTTAGAAACAATAGTCTTAGACGAAGAAGATGAACTCGTAGAGCTTTTAAATATGAGTGAGGATGCATCACCCGAGTATAATCTACATGAAGCAATTGACCATTTTCGGGATTTTGACGATCTAGAAATTAGGAAATTGTAGCTAGTCTATCTAGAGACACCCAAGATTCTAAGTTTGGGGGTGATTATCATTCTCCTTGTGCCTTACCTTTAGCTCTTACAAATCCCTCACTTGGGACTTGATATATGTTCCTCAACCATTGTGCCGGATTACCTTCATGCTAGCTCTCCCGAACCTAATAATGTCCAGAAGAAGTTCGGTTGTTAGAAACCCATCCTCTCGGTTGATGTGGTTAACCCGAGGCTATGATACCAAAATTGACTTTGTTTTCCCACCAAAAACTTTTCTTTCAATTGTGGGAACATATGAGTTACAAATGTGTCAGTTATTAAGTTTTGAGACTAAACCTAATTACTTTAGGATATTAGGGTCGACACATTTGCTTAAGGAAGACCACCAATCTTATTGTGGTCAGTTGTGTAAGTCAAAACTGATTGACTTAGAGGATCCTCAATTATTCAGGTTATTATTATGTGCTTCTAAGTTTTTATTTGAGTTTTTCCAGACTCTAGAACCTGAACATTCGGATCCAACTTATGAGGAAACGCAACCTATGAAAACTTTTATCTAGACCCTTTTATAGAGCACGAACTCGAACCACAACTAGATGTAGTGGTCTTAAAAATAGATAAGGGTGTGTTGGATATTTTCTGATGCATTGCGAGTCTCCTTTTCTTGTGGTTAGCACTTTTTGATCTAGATGACCCGCAGCTTATTCCTTTCTTTTGCTTTATGATTCTTCGAGGTGACTAATCTCTTCCAATGTCCGGGGCTGAAGACGTTAAACTGAGAACTTCTTGGGAGGTAACCCATGCTCATGCAACACGGTAATATCTTTCCTTAACTCTTTTGCTTCAAATGGTAACAGTTTCTCCTTGTTCATGTTTTTAATTTCATCTTTAGAACATTGAGGACAATGTTAGATTTAAGTTTGGGGGTATGGGAGAAACTTTTTAGCTGCATTGATAAACTCCAGAGCCTAGAAATTTATGCTTATTAAGGATGGCACTAACCAATCTAAGTGGATGGAAGCATTTTGGTTGTAGGAGTTGAGGAACCAATCTGATTAGATGGCAACATCTAAAGAGTCTATTCATAAAAGCACAGAGCTCAGGTGTTAGAAATAACATGATAGTTTCACCAATCTCGTTGAGTCCTTTTCACTTCTGTTTTTATTTTTATTTTGTTTCTCTAAGTGATTAGGTGGGGCCCACGAATCAAGTTGTTACCGATGCTAGGGTGAATTAGAGTGATTGAGATACCCAGAAAAAAAAAAAAAAAAAAAAAAAAAAAAAAAAAAAAAAAAAAAAAAAAAAAAAAAAAAAAAGAAAGTGAGACCGGACCATTTGACCAACCGGAATAAATTCAATAAAGTCGACCACTGGAACCCTTGTATATGCCAGTTGTGTTGACCTAGAGTTAGGATTATCGACCACTGGTTCCCTTGTATATGCCAGTGTGTTGATATTAGTCCGACTAGTATCTCAGTCCATTAGGATAGGTTCATTTTGGCGGAGGCCTTCAGACAGATATGGGAAACACCGATCACTTAGTAGCATCAAAACCATCTATATTTTTCTCTATTTCCATCTTCTTGATCTATCCATGTGATTAGTTTTGACTCCGGGTATTGATGTCCATAGTGCAACTATCTGAGTAGAGCTTTGTGACTTATATATGAATTTTAGTATGCTTGAGTGCAAACTCGTGTACAACAATTGGAATTTCGCATCGGGGTACTTCCTCCTGTAATCAATAAGTATGCCAACCAAGGAGAATCTTTAGTGCCTTCCAAGGTTTTGCGTAGATAGTTAGGTGCAGGTGTAAAGGTTTTGTGGGTACACCTCACAAACCCTCCCGAGACTATAACTCGGCCACTAGGGCCACCTAGGGGTTTAAAGGCTTATTGCATACGCTAAATGCAATCGACGATGCCTGCGACAGTGAGTTAGGAATTTTATTTTCTAGAATAAATTTGCTCGAGGACTAGCAAATAATAAGTTTGGGGGTATTTGATAGACGCATTTTTGTGTCTGAATTGTCCTCATTGTCTCTATTGTTGGTCTCGGTTTCTGTACTAATTTTGGTGTTTTTATGTGTGTGTAGGTGTTCTTGGAGAAATACACTTGTGCGGAAAAAGTTGCTCAAAAAGTGTTATTTGGACCCCCGGAGAAAAGTGATAAAGGCACCCTCTTTTTGGATAAGGGCACCCCCAAGGAGTCACATGCTAGTCGCACCCCGCAGCTGGTTAGGGGAACACCATCTTCCCCATTCGAATTGAATTTTTGGCGGGAAAAGCTGTTGCTAACGGAGGCAGAATTAGGGTTGAATTTTGATCGAGTTTTAGAGAGACTTTGAAAAGGTCAAATTTATTGGGTTTACTTCTTAGGACAAAACAGGAGCTGGTATGGTCGTTTGGTTGAACCCAAATTGGCTAGAACTCGAGTTAGAAGGAATCAGAGGACTGGAGATATTCACGGTTTGGCTCGAGATATTCTTGGGATTTCCTGTGCGTATTAGAGGATAGAGTGTTTCTTAACAGAGTTTTACTCCAACTGGGAGTGTGTCAAACACTAGGGAACGCGTGAAGGGTCGAATCAGAGAAGAAAATATCCCCAAAAATATTCTCTTTAAACCCGAGTAATGGAGGATTATTGCGTGTTGATGAGCAAGATTTCTTGGTGATTATCGGTATAAATAGGATGCTGGGGTATCATTGAGGGGGGACGGAGAGATTAGGGAAGGTTTGGAGCACCACAGAGTCGAGAGAATCAAGTTCCAGGGAAACACCATTGCTGCTGCTGCTACACCTGAAGAACACGAAGAACAGACGGCCAGAAACCGTCGTTCTTCAACGGTGTAAACGACTCGCGTCTTGTGGGTCGTAGTTGGAGGCAGACTTAAATGCATAGTAACAAATGACGAAAGGTGTTATCGCTCTAGTAACAATTAGGTTTGTAACACTTATATCTCGTTACAAACCCGGTTTTTATTTGATATCTCTCCTTTTCATCATTTGTAAGCACCTTTGAGCAATAAAATCATATTTTGAGCGTGTTTCCAACATGATGAGCTAAACCCCATCTCTCGGGACGACGGACGGAGCTGAATTTTATCATGTGGTAAATTAAATTAATTCCGTAATTACTTTTTGCACCAATTTTTAATGATTTATGATTTCTATTAATTATTTGTTATTTTGTCGATGTCGCATGCTTAGTTTAAATTACTTTTGATGCGTCATGCTTACGATTCTGAGATAATGTTTTATGAAATCTACTTTGGCAAAGAATAGAGTTAGTGTTTCTTTTATTTTGAGCGATAATTGCCTAGGATTAATTTCTCGAACCACTTGAATATGAAAGTCGGTAAAATCCGAGTCCCCAGTAAACTCTTCTTCCCGTGACACATTTTGTATATATTTTCTTTTATTAATTCTTAAAATCAATCTCTTCAAGTCCGAGTGAACGACAACCCTTATTACTACAACATCATTGAAAATAACCATCATCTAGGGACCACTAGTCTAAGGTAATCGAAAAATAAAGGCGAGAGAATAAAACCCTAGTCGCCAAACAAACTAAAGATCTCTTTTTTCCTTCCTCCATTCCCAACACCAGAAATCTCAAAATGGTAATATTTTCTCAAGTTCTCTTATTGTTTGTGCTGATAATTCGTTAGTCTAGGGCTTTATCTATGATTTCTTATTTCTGTTTTCAAATTAGGGTTTTATGATTTCGTAGCCTTTCAAGCGTTATGTTGAGATTGGGAGAGTTGCTTTCGTAAAATACAGAAAATATTATGGTAAACTTGTAGTGATTGTTGATGTTATCGACCAAAACAGGGTAAGCTTTTTATTCCAGATCGCATTTTTTCTTCTTTTGGGCATCTCTGTTCCTGTATTATTTGTGATGGGTTTTACTGTATCATCTTGTTAAATAAACTTATGAATCTGGTTAAGGGTCAGTAGCATGGAGCAGTGTTAAATTTGTATGATGCTTGATAGCTTGGAGATTTTCCTTGTGATAAATTGTTACTAGCAGTAGTACAATCATCTATACATCTAGATGAAATTTTAGTTGATTTTGTAATAAACTTACTAATACAGTTCTAATTTGTCGAAATGAATAAATCAGTTGTCCCTTACTCCAAATAAGTGCGTCATATCTTCTCATGTAGCTCCAAATATGAATTGTTGCATGCTTGATTTAAAGATTTGATTCAATTTCTTGGTCTTGCATAATCTGTGGCACATATCAGTGAGTTCAAGTAGAATGAATTGCACATTTGTCACCCTCTCTTGATCGGATACTTCATCATAATGCAGGCCATTAGCATTCTCGTCCTAGTACAAATATCCATTTGTGATGTCTATTATTGAATCAGGAGGGTTGCGCGGTATTACAGTGATTCCAAGAATTTGTTTGAGACATCGTTCTCCCAGGTACAATACGTTGTGACCAAAAGGATCGTTAAAAACCCTACGTGTTACATAGATTCGTTTAGCCTCTACCACCTCTGGTCTAGTTCTCCATTCACTATACTCCCATGGCGACCAGAATACAGAATCGAATGCAAAGTTATCAATCTGGTTATGCACAGTAGTCACAGAATGGGAACCTGAATCTCTCTGACTGACTTTTCCAATTAGTTTTTGTGATGCATCATATAACCTTCCAGCTGGCCACAAATCCATATCTTCATTTTCAGCTTTTGTATAGGGAAATAGACATCGAAAATACGCCCAAAACCAAGGATGCAACATTATTAGTTATTATTAACAACTATAATCAATATAATGTAACCAACAAAAAAACAAGAAAGCAAAGTAAGATTACAAGTAGGTTTGGAATTTTACCATTAAAGGATACGAGAAAAACTGCAATTCAGGAACGTTACCCGTGACTCCGGTACTCAAGCCCCTTAACATATATGCATACACCGCCGAACCCTAATCATATTGCCTTAGCGTATTTTAATCCCTCATTATACGAATCCATTTATAATCAACAACAATGTTCTTGTTTGGAAAAAAGACATGCCCAAATAACCAAATCAAAAACCATCTTGCAATTTGCTCCTGCATTAATACATCGTTTTGTTGGCCGAGTCTATCTTCGACAAATGCTAATATTAAACTCTTCTTGATCCCCTTGCATCTATCCACAACTTTTTCTCTCAGAGAAACTATGTCTTCTTCTCTAACTTCTTTTACTCCAGTAACCTCAATTGATGCTTGGCATTTCCTTTTTCTAGTAGAACATTTCGCCTCAAGATATGGGAGCAAACAGTCTATGGTATCGGGAGCCATGGCATGCATTTCCTCATTACTAATTGGAGCTAATGATATGGGCATACCTATGCCAATAGGAATTCCGGTAATTTGGGTGAAGTCTAATGGGGTAAACCCTATTTCAAAACTAGGGAAGTGAAATGTATTGGTGGTATGCCACCACCTTTCAAATATACCGGTAGTTAGTCAGTTGTCTTGTAGTTTTGGATACTGTACTTTAAAAATGGAAACGAACCCACAATTATCTATGATCTGTTTAGCAGTTGGGAACCTAGAAATTGAGATATACATATCATGAATTGAACTTACACTACTTCGATGTCTGAACGATTCCGAACGACTCACTGTCGTAGCAAGGATTTTCAATTTATGATCACTATGTTCTCTTGAAAAAACCGGAAATCTATCTTCCATAATTCGTTCAAATGTATCCGAATCCATCTACGGCACACAAGTTCACAAAAATCATCACAAAACAATCCATTTTATTCAAAAATCATCACAAAACAATCCATACAATCCTAAATCATCAATAACAATACCGTATTCATATTCATTTAATCGTTCCTCAATAATTTAATCATTCATCAACCATAAACCATCAAAAACAATACCATATCACATATCCATATCAAAATTCATTCATACACAACACCTTATTTGATTCAATACCATAAAATCAATCAAAAATTTCTTAAACTATCAAACAACATACAATGACGCATTATAATCGACCCAACATCACGGATTTAATCATAATCAAACTCAAATCAAATTTAAACCCTATATTTTTAATCACTCACCTTGGAGGGTTTTGATGATGAACCACGAAATTAAAGAAGGCAAATGCTTCACCGGATGGTAATGAACAAACCCATTCAATTTGAGCTCCAAAATCGCACAACAAGGTCTTCAAATCGAAAGTGTTGAGGAGGAGAGAAATATAGAACAAGGAAGAAGAAAAAAAGAAGAATGGTCGACTGAAGCTTGTTTCTGTCGACTTAAACCTATGGAACGCGTACTGAGTACGCGTTTTTAGGTCAAGTCAAACAGTTGACTTATACGCGTATGACACTATTCATACGGGTACTGAGTATGCGTCTCATGTAGGGAAGGGATTGGCGTGCACCATAGTGAGACTGCCTTTCATGTGCCATCCCTCCCCTACATTTGAGGGATAAGGAAGGGATGGAGTGCACCATAGTGCTAGCTCTTAAAAAGTTCTCCCGAAAAAATCCCCTCTCGCAAAAGCAAAACCAATCAACAGCTACTTCCCATCTTCCTACACTTAGTCAGTGGACCCCACCTGATGAGTGCCAAATAGTGCATATTTATACACCTTTTTATTGGCATTTTACTCATCTTTTGCGCATAGAAATCAGATATTATCCCAGATTCTGTGTTTTCTTTGTTTTCAAGAATAAATATTTGTATTAATTAATTTTGTGTTTTTAGGTGATAAATAAAGTTCGGAGAATCTGAGGAGCCAAAAGAGCAAAGAATTGGAGTCGAGCATCTATGGAGCAGATAGCCAAAGCCCGCGCGCGAATCAGTTGCAACCCAACAAGTAGCAACTCATCTACAAGACATGGGCTTGAGCTAGACCTGACCCGCGACCCGGATCCGAGCCCATCCATCCCCGACCGTTCAGATCTTCCCCAGTCGCATCCAACGGTCGCTGCCTCCATTCCATCAAAGATTGCTGCTCCCGTGCAACACCAGATCGCTCCAAAACCGCTTACTCCCCTCGGCCGTTCAGATCTTCTCCAGCTAGATCCAATGCTCGCTGCAGCTTCCCCATCGATCATCGTTGTCCCTGCTTCACAACGAAGCCACCATACCCTATACCCCCACTCGACCTAACTCATTTCACTTCCACCTTCTCTTTCCTCTCCCACGCCTCTCGCAAAACCCTACCCACACCATACCTCCACCTCCTTCTTCCACGACGTTTTGCGAGCCATCACCACCACCAACTCCTTTATCTCTTCCTCGTCACCATCATCACCACAACAGCAACAACCACCACCCACCTCTCTAGCTCTTACTTTCTCTCTCTTAGCTTCGCAACCCTAGAAGCTAACTTAGAGAAGATAAGAACTAGGGTTAGGTTAGCCAACAACCATGCATGGCGTTTCGAGAGCCGCAAAGAAGGGAACAGCCGAATTCGAGTATGGGTTTGCTTTAATTGTCATTTATTTTCTATTTTTAATCGAATTTAGGGTTTGGGTATTTGGAGGAGTTGTATGTATAAATAGAGGAGTAGAGAGTGAAATTAGTCATGCCTCGGGCTAGCCGGTTGCTTCATTGTAGGTTTAATTTGCAGTTTTATGTTTTAATTAGTTTTGTTAGGGTTTCATTGAAACCCTAACTCCATATTATGTTCTTAAACTCTGTTGAACTATCTTGAATGTTCAAAATTATAATTATGTTTTCAGTAAGAGCATCCAACACTTTTCTTTCACAATGGATGCCTTGTATCCATTGTAGTCAGGTTAAATCTGTTTTGAGATTGCCACAGCTCACACTTTAGGCACAATAGCTAATTCTCTTGACTGGTTGTGCTTCATTAGACAACCAAGACTCTAGGTTAGCAATTTAGGCGATAACTCAAGCATAACATGGAGAAACCCCTTAGATAAGTGGTGGGTTTGACACCCCGCCCTTATCGATCCTGAATAAGAAAGTCTCAACTCGGTTGAGCACACAATAGGAGTTAGAGGTGAATTTGAAGGCCTTAGCAACCCCATTGTCACTCACTTGTTTTCCTTAGCTTAGGTTTATTTCACTATTTCAGTTACTAAACAAACTCAGTCGCTTCGACAAAAACCTCTGTTGTCACATTGTCACTTGAAACTCAGTTTAGGCAAGCCTTAGATCATTTCATAGCACACCCTCGTCTCTGTGGATCGACCCGTACTTGCCGCGTCTCCAATAGACGCCGTGCACTTGCGGTATAACCCGTAGGTCGTAATTTAAACATCTTTAGAGGCCTACCAAGTTTTTGGCGCCGCTGCCGGGGACTTGGCGCGTGCCCTGCTGATTTTGGGCTAGTTCTTCACTGAATTCTCACCATTGTATATACGCACTTGCATCTTTTATAGCTTTACGTTATTGCATTTTAGTTTACACCTCCCCGTATTTGCACCATCATGATAACTTAGCTGTTTTTTTTTTTTTTCATTTAGTCATTATAAGCATGATAACTTAGTTTAAGTTTTTAACTTGCATATGTAACTTAGGAATTCTAGTATAATTTAGTCATTATTTTTGTTAGTTTAACTTTCTTTGTTAACCATCTGCATCGTGCCTCTGCACTTTGCTGTTATTTTGTTTTTCTGTGGCTTAATCTTCAGCTCAGGCATAGCCCTGAGCTCTGCCAGAGCATTCTTACTCTGTAGCTTTGACTGTGAAGCTCTGGGAACTGAATTCTTTGTTGAGCTGCAGGTGCATTCTACCTCGTTTGCGATGCTTGGGCTGCTGCTGCTGAGCAACCAAAGCAAGGGAAGCCAAACCAGCCCATTGAAACCAACGAAAAGGCGCAGAACCTGAGGTACCTGCTGAGCTGCTGAGTAAGGCCAAGGAACCTGAGTTACAAAGGAGCACAACTCAGGTAAGTAACTCCATGCATGACCTGTAAACTAGGTTAAGCTAGCATACACCTTTGCGTGAGCCTCTGAGAATCCTTGAGCAGCCCCTGAAGCTGCAAGTTTGAGCTTAAACTCCAACCCCTGCGCATTAGCTTGTGCTAGCTACTCTGCTGCCTTAGCCTGAGCAACCTGAGCATGACCCTGTGACATCAGCTGAACATCTATTGCTTCGCATGACAGATTAGCCGCCATACTAGGTCACCACCTCTGATTGCTTACCTGTTAAACCTTGCCTTGTCTTGGCTGAGTGCACAGCCCTGTTGACCTTGCCACTCTGAAGTCTGTGTGTGTGAGTGATCCTTTGCATCTGTGAGTTGCTTGACCTGTGTATGAAAGCTATTTTCATTTGCTATTAAGTTTGTGCTAGACTCAGGTTGGTGCCCTGTGCTTTGTAGACCTTGAATCTGCCCTGTAGTGTTAGGACTGTTGATTGTGTATCTGCCTTGCCGGTCATTGAATGAATGCCATGTAACCCTTGCTTGCCTGCCTGAACCCTGCTGAGCTTTGTTGACCTGAGCATTAACCTGTGCAACCCCCCCAGCCCCCTGAAGCTGTGGGGCTTTGTTGCAACTTGGCCTGATTAATCTTAAACCACCCTGTGTGAAACCACCTTGTGTGAACCTTGTGTGAGCCTGTGTGAAACCACCTTGCTAGCCCCTGAAGCTGCAAGTGTTGGGTCATAACTTGGAAGCCAAATTTGCTTGAGCATCCGCCCGTCACCAGCCCCCAAACCCTGTGGCCTTTGTGAATTGGTTTTAAACCTTGTGTGAACTAGAGGTAGCAAACCTTGTTGCCATCACCTTGTGGGTGCTTTTGAGCAGCATCCCACACAACATGAGCATAAGCTTTTGAGCCAAGCCTGTTAAATAACCTGTGCACATTATTGTTTCCTTGTGCTTTGCAAAAGCCTGTGCTGTGCTGTGACACAAACTGGGCTGCTTAAGGAAAACCAATTGTGGGCTTGACATTCCACTAAAATTCTCAGCCCACAAATCTGAGCTGTTTCAGCTAAACCCAACTGCTGGGCTGTCATAAACCTGGGCTGCTTAAGAGAAAATCCAATTCTGGGCTGAGCCCAACTCAACCTAATCTGGGCTGACTGACCACACCAGTTGGGCTCATTGAACCCAACCTGGGCTAGCTAAACCCACATCTGTTGGGCTGAACATCAGCTGGGCTAAATAACACAACCTTGGGCTTTGCAGTGTACTGAGCCCAATAACTGTAATTTGGGCTTACACCAAAACTCAGCCCAACTCAATTCATTTCTGGGCCAGACCATCTGGGCTGCTTAGGCTAAACCTATTAGCTGGGCTGTGCAACCAATCTGGGCCATTTAACTGTTGGGCTGAACACTTTCACTTGGCTAACTCAACCTAAGTTTTGCAAACACTTTGGGCTGCAACCACACATAATCCCAATAAACCAAAACCCAACAAAACCAAATGAAACCCAATAAACCAAACCAATCCCACCAAAACCAAATTAGATTGTGAGTTCAATTTGAGAGCTAGACCATGTCAGGATTTTGGTCCGCATCTGGGGATTCAAACAAATCCCTTAGAGAGCTTGCTTACGGGCACCTTTCACAGGATGAACACCCCACATACCATAGTGACTTTAGGGAATTATATGGGCCTTCTCAGGGCCCTGATCTCACATACCCTAATCATTATGATCACATACATCATCCACCACAAAGTTGAAAATGAACAATTTTCTCATACCCAGTCATCACTTTTAGATCATTATGAAATGCATGCTTGCACCTTATGTGGTGGCTTAGACCACCTGCTGAGTATCTTGTTATATTTTGCATGATTTTAGATAGGTCTAGGGAAAACCATGATAATCCAATGAACGAAGTGTCTAGAAGTGACTATTGGGACCATAATCAACCTGCACACATGCATCATTCACCACAAGGTGGGAGATGAACAATTTTATACTCCCCCAACTCCTAGTTTGCAATCAACAATGGATACACTCATGGAGCTAAATGCTAGGCTTGAAATGAATGCAATGCATGACCATCCATATAGCAACATGTCTGAATTTCCCTTCTCTAGTGAACCTCATGCACAACCATACAATGATTATCCATATGAGGAATGCATACCCACTAGTGAAGACTCTCCTTCAATGGAGCAACTCAAGATGATTCTTCAAAGGAACCTGATTGAGTTACAAAATGATAGGATTGAAAATAGTGTTTCTAGTCTTACTCATGCAACTAACATTGAATATGAACCTAATCTAGAGGTAGATGAGTACACTAAAAATGCTACAATTTTGAATGGAGAGATGGATTTTTGCTATGATGATGATGATGATGATGATGAATATGAAGAGCATGTGTATTTTGAAAATGTAATAGAATTTTTAGGTTCAGAGACATTAAGTGTCTCTCCTGTGAACCCTATGAATGATGCTTCTTCTGATATTCATGCATGTGATATTGATGTGGAACCTGTGCCATTGTCCTGTGAAAGTGAACATGATTTACCCTCTTTTGACTTTAGGAAAGTGTGTGATGGTACAAATGATTTTAAAAATGAAAACAACCTAGATGTACCTAACCTCTCTCCTGAGTCACAAATTGAAACTCCTTCACCCAACCTAGGTGTAGTTTGTAACAAAATTGCAATACCAACTTTTCTAAAAATGCCTAACTTAGGCCTAGAGCTTTGTGCTTCCCAAGTCCTCTTGGACTATTTTGCATCAAAGTATAACACTCTTAAGGAGCCACGGTTGGAATATGTATGTCTCACTTTGTAATTAGCAAAACTCATTTCGAGTTAGACCTTTTGCATGATGTACCTTTAAAATTGCAAGTTTTTGTTCTCACAAACACCCCTGTTCACAAGTTTAGGTTTGGGGAAACTCCTTCACATCTACAGTCTTACTTGCATTCTCTTGTTATATCTGTGTAAGGCTGTTGATGTTTGTATATATTTTCTATTGGGTTGATCCTCAACTCTTTAGATTGTTAGTGTATGGTGAATTTTCTTTGTATATATCCAGTAGGACTTGTTAAAATTTTTCTTTTCTTGATTCGGTTGAGTCTTCTTGCACATATATTATGCTAATCCGATATGATCTCCGTTGAGAATATTGGATTCTAGCCTTGACGAATGAAGCTCAACCTTGCTCCCCGCCGACATCCAGAGTAATCTCTTCCCTTTTATCTTATCGGATAGTTCTCATGGTATGTGATTGTTTAAATTTTTTCTATACGTAGACACATTGAGGACAATGTTTGATTTAGGTTTGGGGGTGCATTTGCATATTTTTGCATTTAGAGTTTTTAGTCTTTTATTTTACCTTTTATTTTCAAAAAAAAAAAAAAAAAAAAAAAAAAAAAAAAAAAAAAATCAAAACTCTTTTTGTAAAAACCTCCAACTTTAGAGATTTTAGAGTCACTAGCATGCTTTTAGCTATGTTTACATAGAGAATCGACCAAAATAACAAAATTGGAAGTACCGAGAACACAATCGGGTTTCTTAGTTGATTAGAGCGTTAAAGTTGGATTTAACCATACCGGAGGGCGAATTAGGTGCTGTTTAGATATTCGGTAGTAGAATTGTGATCACCCATAGTGGAGACTACCCATTTTACATCAAGCGAGGTACCGACCTTCACTCTTTGTGACTTTCTAGAAAAGCTTTTAGAGTGTGTGTCACCGTACGTCAATTCCGGGTAGGAATGGTGAGCTACCCAACTTCGCACCACTTTCAAAGACTACTTTTGATCTCTTGAGTGCTAATTCCGTCAATCATGAGGGTGACGTCTAAAGATGAAAACTCCTTCTAAATATCGATTTGCAGTTAGCATCACTCTCTCTCAATCAAGCAAGACCCATAGAAACACATCATCGTCAAGAACCGAGAGCAGAATCGAATATTGAAAGAAAAATTGATATAGTCCAAGGTTTATGTGCAACAAAGAAAAGAAAATAATATGAGAATTAATGAAGTTTGTGAAAAATTGAGTTTATCGTTTTATTGTAACAAAAAAAAAATAAAAAAATAAAAAAATAAATAAATAAATTATTATTAAGTTTTTGTGAAGTTCAGAAGTTCGTCATCAATAGTTGAAGACTGAAGACCGAAGACCGAAGATTGAAGACGTTTCTATGGTTCTTATGAGAGAGTGATACTAATTGCCGATCGGGTGAGAAGGTAAGTGAGTACTCACACCCCTTACTAATGGTTGATTTCCTTTCTTAGAGATCATCAGAAAAAGATTCTTTTTGTCCACACCTCTGTGGAGTCTCCGTGTTTTATTTCGGAAGGTTATCCTTCTTACCTACAACGTGTGCGGGATTTCTCTCTTTATTCCTTTGCACATATGAGAGACTAAAAAGCGATCTTTTTGAGTGCAATTATCATAAAACCCTAATGGTGAGGCGAAGTTGAGACTTATGATCACAATCGAATCCGAATTCTTTCATATGGTATGGTTACTTCTCGCTCAAGACTTAAGGATGAGAATGCGTTCTTCGATAGTTCTAACTTGTTACTAGCATGCGAAACTCTATGTCCTCATAGCTTCTTGGAAGCTTGAGACTCTTTTACACTCTGAAGTTGGAGAAGGTTTTGTGGGTACACCTCTGGTAAACCCTCACGAGACTACAACTCGTCCACTAGGGACACCTAGGGGTTTAAAGGCTTAGTGCATACGCTAAATGCATTCGAGAGACTGCGACGGGGTATAGTTAGGATTTCTTTATTTCTGTTTCACTTGAGGACAAGTAAAATTCAGGTTTGGGGGTATTTGATGAGTGCCAAATAGTGCATATTTATACACCTTTTTATTGGCATTTTACTCATCTTTTGCGCATAGAAATCGAGATATTATCCCAGTTCTGTGTTTTCTTTGTTTTCAAGAATAAATATTTGTATTAATTAATTTTGTGTTTTTAGGTGATAAATAAAGTTCGGAGAATCGAGGAGCCAAAAGAGCAAGAATTGGAGTCGAGCATCTATGGAGCAGATAGCCAAAGCCCGCAAGGCGAATCAGTTGCAACCCAACAAGTAGCAACTCATCTACAAGACATGGGCTTGAGCTAGACCTCGACCCGCGACCCGGATCCGAGCCCATCCATCCCCGACCGTTCAGATCTTCCCCAGTCGCATCCAACGGTCGCTGCCTCCATTCCATCAAAGATTGCTGCTCCCGTGCAACACCAGATCGCTCCAAAACCGCTTACTCCCCTCGGCCGTTCAGATCTTCTCCAGCTAGATCCAATGCTCGCTGCAGCTTCCCCATCGATCATCGATGTCCCTGCTTCACAACGAAGCCACCATACCCTATACCCCCACTCGACCTAACTCATTTCACTTCCACCTTCTCTTTCCTCTCCCACGCCTCTCTGCAAAACCCTACCCACACCATACCTCCACCTCCTTCTTCCACGACGTTTTGCAGAGCCATCACCACCCCCAACTCCTTTATCTCTTCTAATCACCATCATCACCACAACAAAGCAGTCGCACCACCCACCTCTCTAGCTCTTACTTTCTCTCTCTTAGCTTCGCAACCCTAGAAGCTAACTTAGAGAAGATAAGAACTAGGGTTAGGTTAGCCAACAACCATGCATGGCGTTTCGAGAGCCGCAGAAGAGGAACAATGAATTCGAGTATGGGTTTGCTTTAATTGTCATTTATTTTCTATTTTTAATCGAATTTAGGGTTTGGGTATTTGGAGGAGTTGTATGTATAAATAGAGGAGTAGAGAGTGAAATTAGTCATGCCTGGGCTAGCCAGTGCTTCATTGTAGGTTTAATTTGCAGTTTTATGTTTTAATTAGTTTTGTTAGGGTTTCATTGAAACCCTAACTCCATATTATGTTCTTAAACTCGTTGAACTATCTTGAATGTTCAAAATTATAATTATGTTTTCAGAAGAGCATCCAACACTTTTCTTTCACAATGGATGCCTTGTATCCATTGTAGTCGGGTTAAATCTGTTTTGAGATTGCCACGACTCACACTTTAGGCACAATAGCTAATTCTCTTGATCGGTTGTGCTTCATTAGACAACCAGACTCTAGGTTAGCAATTTAGCTGATAAATGAAGCATAACATGGAGAAACCCCTTAGATAAGTGGTGGGTTTGACACCCTGCCCTTATTAGTCACAGGGCAAGAAAGTCTCAACTCAGTTGAGCACACAATAGGAGTTAGAGGTGAATTTGAAGGCCTTAGCAACCCCATTGTCACTCACTGTTTTCCTTAGCTTAGGTTTATTTCACTATTTCAGTTACTAAACAAACTCAGTCGCTTCGACAAAAACCTCTGTTGTCACATTGTCACTTGAAACTCAGTTTAGGCAAGCCTTAGATCATTTCATAGCACACCCTCGTCTCTGTGGATCGACCCGTACTTGCCGCGTCTCCAATAGACGCCGTGCACTTGCGGTATAACCCGTAGGTCGTAATTTAAACATCTTTAGAGGCCTACCAAGTTTTTGGCGCCGCTGCCGGGGACTTGGCGCGTGCCCTGCTGATTTTGGGCTAGTTCTTCACTGAATTCTCACCATTGTATATACGCACTTGCATCTTTTATAGCTTTCTGTTATTGCATTTTATTTTACACCCTGTATTTGCACCATCATGATAACTTAGCTTCTTTTTTTTCATTTAGCTGTTATAAGCATGATAACTTAGTTTAAGTTTTTAACTTGCATATGTAACTTAGGAATTCTAGTATAATTTAGCTGTTATTTTTGTTAGTTTAACTTTGCTGTTAACCATCTGCATCGTGCCTCTGCACTTTGCTGTTATTTTGTTTTTCTGTGGCTTAATCTTCAGCTCAGGCATAGCCAGAGCTGCTGCCAAAGCATTCTTGCTCTGTAGCTTTGACTGTGAAGCTCTGGGAACTGAATTCTTTGTTGAGCTGCAGGTGCATTCTACCTGTGCTGCTGATGCTTGGCTGCTGCTGCTGCTGAGCAACCAAAGCAAGGGAAGCCAAACCAGCCCATTGAAACCAACGAAAAGGCGCAGAACCTGAGGTACCTGCTGAGCTGCTGAGTAAGGCCAAGGAACCTGAGTTACAAAGGAGCACAACTCAGGTAAGTAACTCCATGCATGACCTATAAACTAGGTTAAGCTAGCATACACCTTTGCGTGAGCCTCTGAGAATCCTTGAGCAGCCCCACAGTGCCTGCAAGTTTGAGCTTAAACTCCAACCCCCGCGCATTAGCTTGTGCTAGCTACTCTGCTGCCTTAGCTCGAGCAACCCGAGCATGACCACTCGTGACATCACCGAACATCTATTGCTTCGCATGACAGATTAGCCGCCATACTAGGTCACCACCTCTGATTGCTTACCCGTTAAACCTTGCCTTGTCTTGGGCCGAGTGCACGGCCCGTTGACCTTGCCACTCCAAGTCTGTGTGTGTGAGTGATCCTTTCCATCTGTGAGTTGCTTGACCTGTATGAAAGCTATTTTCATTTGCTATTAAGTTTGTGCTAGACTCGGGTTGGTGCCCCGTGCTTTGTAGACCTTGAATCTGCCCCCGTAGTGTTAGGACTGTTGATTGTGTATCTGCCTTGCCGGTCATTGAATGAATGCCATGTAACCCTTGCTTGCCTGCCTGAACCCTGCTGAGCTTTGTTGACCTGAGCATTAACCTGTGCAACCCCCCCAGCCCCCTGAAGCTGTGGGGCTTTGTTGCAACTTGGCCTGATTAATCTTAAACCACCCTGTGTGAAACCACCTTGTGTGAACCTTGTGTGAGCCTGTGTGAAACCACCTTGCTAGCCCCTGAAGCTGCAAGTGTTGGGTCATAACTTGGAAGCCAAATTTGCTGAGCATCTGCCCTGTCACCAGCCCTGTCAACCCTGTGGCCTTTGTGAATTGGTTTTAAACCTTGTGTGAACTAGAGGTAGCAAACCTTGTTGCCATCACCTTGTGGGTGCTTTTGAGCAGCATCCCACACAACATGAGCATAAGCTTTTGAGCCAAGCCTGTTAAATAACTTTGTGCACATTATTGTTTCCTTGTGCTTTGCAAAAGCTCCAGTGATGTCTTTGTGACACAAACTGGCCGCTTAAGGAAAACCAATTGTGGGCTTGACATTCCACTAAAATTCTCACCCACAAATGCGAGTCTGTTTTATTAAACCAATCTTTGGGCTGTCATAAACCTGGGCTGCTTAAGAGAAAATCCAATTCTGGGCTGAGCCCAACTCAACCTAATCTGGGCTGACTGACCACACCAGTTGGGCTCATTGAACCCAACTGGTGCTAGCTAAACCCACATCTCGTTGGTGAACATCACCGGCTAAATAACACAACCTTGGGCTTTGCACTGCATCGAGCCCAATAACGTAATTTGGGCTTACACCAAAACTCAGCCCAACTCAATTCATTTCTCGGCCGGACCATCTGGGCGCTTAGGCTAAACCTATTAGCTGGGCTGTGCAACCAATCTGGGCCATTTAACTGTTGGGCTGAACACTTTCACTTGGCTAACTCAACCTAAGTTTTGCAAACACTTTGGGCTGCAACCACACATAATCCCAATAAACCAAAACCCAACAAAACCAAATGAAACCCAATAAACCAAACCAATCCCACCAAAACCAAATTAGATTGTGAGTTCAATTTGAGAGCTAGACCATGTCAGGATTTTGTCCGCATCTGGGATTCAAACAAATCCCTTAGAGAGCTTGCTTACGGGCACCTTTCACAGGATGAACACCCCACATACCATAGTGACTTTAGGGGAATTATATGGGCCTTCTCGGGGCCCCGATCTCACATACCCTAATCATTATGATCACATACATCATCCACCACAAAGTTGAAAATGAACAATTTTCTCATACCCAGTCATCACTTTTAGATCATTATGAAATGCATGCTTGCACCTTATGTGGTGGCTTAGACCACCCTGTTTGAGTATCTTGTTATATTTTGCATGATTTTAGACAGTCTAGGGAAAACCATGATAATCCAATGAACGAAGTGTCTAGAAGTGACTATTGGGACCATAATCAACCCGCACACATGCATCATTCACCACAGTGGGGGAGATGAACAATTTTATACTCCCCAACTCCTAGTTTGCAATCAACAATGGATACACTCATGGAGCTAAATGCTAGGCTTGAAATGAATGCAATGCATGACCATCCATATAGCAACATGTCTCAATTTCCCTTCTCTAGTGAACCTCATGCACAACCATACGGTGATTATCCATATGAGGAATGCATACCCACTAGTGAAGACTCTCCTTCAATGGAGCAACTCAAGATGATTCTTCAAAGGAACCTGATTGAGTTACAAAATGATAGGATTGAAAATAGTGTTTCTAGTCTTACTCATGCAACTAACATTGAATATGAACCTAATCTAGAGGTAGATGAGTACACTAAAAATGCTACAATTTTGAATGGAGAGATGGATTTTTGCTATGATGATGATGATGATGATGATGAATATGAAGAGCATGTGTATTTTGAAAATGTAATAGAATTTTTTAGGTTCGAGACATTAAGTGTCTCTCCCGTGAACCCTATGAATGATGCTTCTTCGATATTCATGCATGTGATATTGATGTGGAACCCGTGCCATTGTCCCGTGAAAGTGAACATGATTTACCCTCTTTTGACTTTAGGAAAGTGTGTGATGGTACAAATGATTTTAAAAATGAAAACAACCTAGATGTACCTAACCTCTCTCGAGTCACAAATTGAAACTCCTTCACCCAACCTAGGTGTAGTTTGTAACAAAATTGCAATACCAACTTTTCTAAAAATGCCTAACTTAGGCCTAGAGCTTTGTGCTTCCCAAGTCCTCTTGGACTATTTTGCATCAAAGTATAACACTCTTAAGGAGCCACAGTTGGAATATGTATGTCACTTTTGTAATTAGCAAAACTCATTTCGAGTTAGACCTTTTGCATGATGTACCTTTAAAATTGCAAGTTTTTGTTCTCACAAACACCCCTGTTCACAAGTTTAGGTTTGGGGGAAACTCCTTCACATCTACAGTCTTACTTGCATTCTCTTGTTATATCTGTGTAAGGCTGTTGATGTTTGTATATATTTTCTATTGGGTTGATCCTCAACTCTTTAGATTGTTAGTTTATGGTGAATTTTCTTTGTATATATCCAGTAGGACTTGTTAAAATTTTTCTTTTCTTGATTCGGTTGAGTCTTCTTGCACATATATTATGCTAATCCGATATGATCTCCGTTGAGAATATTGGATTCTAGCCTTGACGAATGAAGCTCAACCTTGCTCCCCGCCGACATCCTAATCTCTTCCCTTTTATCTTATCAAAGATAGTTCTCATGGTATGTGATTGTTTAAATTTTTCAATACGTAGACACATTGAGGACAATGTTTGATTTAGGTTTGGGGGTGCATTTGCATATTTTTGCATTTAGAGTTTTTAGTCTTTTATTTTACCTTTTATTTTCAAAAAAAAAAAAAAAAAAAAAAAAAAAAAAAAAATCAAAACTCTTTTTTTTAAAACCACCAACTTTAGAGATTTTAGAGTCACTAGCATGCTTTTAGCTATGTTTACATAGAGAATCAACCGAAATAACAAAAATTGGAAGTACCGGAGAACACAATCGGGTTTCTTAGTTGATTAGAGCGTTAAAGTTGGATTTAACCATACCTGAGGGCGAATTAGGTGCTCATTTAGATATTCGGTAGTAGAATTGTGATCACCCATAGTGGAGACTACCCATTTTACATCAAGCGAGGTACCGACCTTCACTCTTTGTGACTTTCTAGAAAAGCTTTTAGAGTGTGTGTCACCGTACGTCAATTCCGGGTAGGAATGGTGAGCTACCCAACTTCGCACCACTTTCAAAGACTACTTTTGATCTCTTGAGTGCTAATTCCGTCAATCATGAGGGTGACGTCTAAAGATGAAAACTCCTTCTAAATATCGATTTGCAGTTAGCATCACTCTCTCTCTCAATCAGCAAGACCCATAGAAACACATCATCGTCAAAGAACCGGAGCAGAATCGAGAATATTGAAAGAAAAATTAATATAGTCCAAGGTTTATGTGCAACAAAGAAAAGAAAATAAGATGAGAATTAATGAAGTTTATGAAAAATTGAGTTTATCGTTTTATTGTAACAAAAAAAAAAAAAAAATTATTATTAAGTTTTTGTGAAGTTCGAAGTTCGTCATCAATAGTTGAAGATCAAGACCAAGACCGAAGATTGAAGACGTTTCTATGGTTCTTATGAGAGAGTGATACTAATTGCCGATCGGGTGAGAAGGTAAGTGAGTACTCACACCCTTACTAATGGTTGATTTCCTTTCTTAGAGATCATCAAAAAGATTCTTTTTGTCCACACCTCTCGTGGAGTCTCCGATTTTATTTCGGAAGGTTATCCTTCTTACCTACAACGTGTGCAGGATTTCTCTCTTTTATTCCCGCCTGCACATATGAGAGACTAAAAAGCGATCTTTTGAGTGCAATTATCATAAAACCCTAATGGTGAGGCGAAGTTGAGACTTATGATCACAATCGAATCCGAATTCTTTCATATGGTATGGTTACTTCTCGCTCAGCACTTAAGGATGAGAATGCGTTCTTCGATAGTTCTAACTTCCACATTACTAGCATGCGTAAACTCTATGTCCTCATAGCTTCTTGGAGGCTTGAGACTCTTTTTACACTCTGAAGTTGGAGAAGGTTTTGTGGGTACACCTCTGGTAAACCCTCACGAGACTACAACTCGTCCACTAGGGACACCTAGGGGTTTAAAGGCTTAGTGCATACGCTAAATGCATTCGAGAGACCTGCGACAGGGGTATAGTTAGGATTTCTTTATTTCTCGTTTCACTTGAGGACAAGTAAAATTCAGGTTTGGGGTATTTGATGAGTGCCAAATAGTGCATATTTATACACCTTTTTATTGGCATTTTACTCATCTTTTGCGCATAGAAATCGATATTATCCCAGTTACGTGTTTTCTTTGTTTTCAAGAATAAATATTTGTATTAATTAATTTTGTGTTTTTAGGTGATAAATAAAGTTCTGAGAATCGAGGAGCCAAAAGAGCAAAGAATTGAGTCGAGCATCTATGGAGCAGGATAGCCAAAGCTCGCGTGCCGAATCGCTTGCAACCCAACAAGTAGCAACTCATCTACAAGACATGGGCTTGAGCTAGACTCGACCATGACCGGATCCGAGCCCATCCATCCCCGAAGATGTTCAGATCTTCCCCGGTCGCATCCAACGGTCGCTGCCTCCATTCCATCAAAGATTCTTGCTCCCGTGCAACACCGGATCGCTCCAAAACCGCTTACTCCCCCTCGGCCGTTGAGATCTTCTCCGGCTAGATCCAATGCTCATTTTGACTTCCCCATCGATCATCGCTGTCCCAGCTTCACAACGGGCCACCATACCCTATACCCTATCGACCCATACTCATTCTCTCCTTCATCTTCTCTGTCTTCTCCACCCCGCCTGAAAAAACCCATCCCTCTCTTCCGCCACCATCACCACCATCTCCTCTTCTGTCACCATCACCCCCACTGACACCATAGCTACCAACAACTCCATCAGTAGCACCTTTTTCCACCGCACCCAAGTCGTGGTTATCTTTAAAATAGCTTCTCATAACCCTAGAAGCTAAGTTAAAGATAAACAAGACTAGGGTTAGCCAACAACCGATGCATGGCGTCTCAGAGCACAAATTGACAGGGGAGAACGACGATTCAGAGGAGTCAGAGGCGTGGGTGAGATTATTTCTCATTTAATTTATGTTTTATCAATTTCTAGGGTTTGGGGTTTGTGTATAAATAGAAAGAACCGGAGTTCATAGAACTCACGCCTGGATTAGCCAATCTTGTCAATTAGGTTTAACTTTTGTTATTTTTCGCTTGAATTTAGTTGCTAGGGTTTGAGATGAAACCCTAACCTCTCCTTGTGTGTTTCATACTCCATATGATTTCTTGAATGCTTAACTATTTTTAAGATGAAATTTGATCTTAGCTTATCAATCCTTAGCTCTCCCACGGTGCATACCAACGCCATGGATGCATTTGTAGTTAGAACACCTCTGAGTTGATTATCTTTAACTTGAGCTTAATTAGACTATTGTTTAGCCTCAGATTAATTGTACTTTAGTCAGACGATTAATACTTAGGATGAATACTTCATTTGTGATCAAAATTATCAAGTGGAGAAACATCTTAGACATGAGCGAGTTGACACCTCTCTCCATTTGTCATAAAGACAAGAATAATATTGTGGTGAGAACATAGTGTAGGTTAAGGTGGATTCAAAGACCCTAGTACCACCATTCTATCATCGCTTTCCTTAGTTTAGGTTCATTACACTTCAATTAGCCGTTTAGGCAACCAAACCCACTGTGTTACATTGTCACTCTTGAAATTCGATTAGTAGCAAGCCTTAGATCACAAAGGGCACCACAAGTCTCGTGGTTCGACCAGTACGTGCCCGATGTGCTACATCACGACACCGTGCACTTGCGGTATTACCCGTAGGCTCAAATATAAACACAGAGACTTGTGGTGCCCTTATGTGGTGCCCTTATGTGATATAAACCACAGAGACTTGTGGTGCCCTTATGTGATCTAAGGCTTGCTACTAACTGAATTTCAAGAGTGACAATGTAACACAGGTGGGTTTGGTTGCCGAAACGGCTAATTGAAGTGTAATGAACCTAAACTAAGGAAAGCAAGGATAGAATGGTGGTACTAGGGTCTTTGAATCCACCTTAACCTACACTATGTTCTCACCACAATATTATTCTTGTCTTTATGACAAATGGAGGAGAGGTGTCAACTCTGCTCTATGTCTAAGATGTTTCTCCACTTGATAATTTTGATCACAATGTAGTATTCATCCTAAGTATTAACCTGTCCGACTAAAGTACAATTAATCCGAGGCTAAACAATAGTCTAATTAAGCTCAAGTTGCAAAGCATAATCAACTCGGAGGTGTTCTAACTACAAAGGCATCCATGGCGTTGGTATGCACTTTGAGAGCTAAGGATTGATAAGCTAAGATCAAATTTCATCTTAAAAATAGTTAAGCATTCAAGAAATCATATGGAGTATGAAACACACAACAGAGGTTAGGGTTTCATCTCAAACCCTAGCAACTAAATTCAAACCGAAAAATAACAAAAGTTAAACCTAATTGACAAAGACTTTGGCTAATCCAGGCGTGAGTTCTATGAACTCGCTTCTTCTATTTATACACAAACCCCAAACCCTAGAAATTGATAAAACATAAATTAAATGAGAAATAATCTCACCCACGCCTCCGACTCCTCCCGACGTCGTTCTCCCCGTCAATTTGTGCTCTTCGAGACGCCATGCACGGTTGTTGGCTAACCCTAGTCTTGTTTATCTTTAACTTAGCTTCTAGGGTTATGAGAAGCTATTTTTAAAGATAACCACGACTTGGGTGCGGTGGAAAAAGGTGCTACCGATGGAGTTGTTGGTAGCTATGGTGTCGAGGGGTGATGGTGACAAGAGGAGATGGTGGTGATGGTGGCGAAGAGAGAGGGATGGGTTTTTGCAGGCGGTGGAGAAGACAGAGAAGATGAAGGAGAGAATGAGTATGGGTCGATAGGGTATAGGGTATGGTGGCTTCGTTGTGAAGCGTGGACAACATGATCGATGGGGAAGTCAGCAGCTGAGCATTGGGATCTAGCCGAGAAGATCCGAACTACGAGGGGAGTAAGCGGTTTTGGAGCGATCTCGTGTTGCACGGAGCAAAGAATCTTTGATGGAATGGAGGCAAATGACCGTTGGATGCGACCGGGGAAGATCTCGAACGGTCGGGGATGGATGGGCTCGGATCCGGGTCATGGTCGCCTAGCTCAAGCCCATGTCTTGTAGATGAGTTGCTACTTGTTGGGTTGCAACCGATTCGCGCGCGGCTTTGGCTATCTGCTCCATAGATGCTCGACTCCACCTCTTTGCTCTTTGGCTCCTCGATTCTCCGAACTTTATTTATCACCTAAAACACAAAATTAATTAATACAAATATTTATTCTTGAAAACAAAGAAAACACAGAACTGGGATAATATCTGATTTCTATGCGCAAAAGATGAGTAAAATGCCAATAAAAAGGTGTATAAATATGCACTATTTGGCACTCATCACCACCCACCCCAAAATCGCACATTTTTAGCCAATCAAGTCAAACCAAACGTCCCTTAAGCAATTTAAACCCTCAGCATTCTTTCACGGCTTGAGGGCAACCCTTCGGGCTAGCCAAGTATGAGTTCCAATAGTAGTTTACCATTGAAATCTCAAAAGGCGAGAGAACAAAACCCTAGTCGCCTAAAGATCTCTTCTTTCCTTCCTCCTTTCCAGAAATCTCAAAATGGTAATATTTTCTCTTATTGTTTGTGCTGATAAATCGTTAGTCTAGGGCTTTATCTATGATTTGTTATTTCTGTTTTCAAATTAGGTTTTTGTAGGTCTCTTAACTTGCTTACTACATGCTATTGTTATTTGTTTTCATTAGTGAGTTTATTAATTTCAATTTTAGTTTTTCAAACATCCGATGTGATTTCATCTCCAGCTTCCCCACCTTTTCGATTATCCATCTTAACCTCAATAAGGATTTTGGTTTGAGTTTGAATCGAAATCAAAAGAAAAGAAAAATAATTCACTCCCAGTCTCACTCTCACTCGGTGACTCCATCAAGATAAAGAGATAAAGATGAAATGAAAAAAATCAGGTTGGTTTTAAGATTAACATTTAATGAAGGGCATAAAAGTAATTTACTTTTGTTAATTTTTTGATTTAAGATTTGATGACTTTTAGGACATCCCTTAACTTGTTGTAACAAAAATCAGGGTGCCTAGATTCAGCTATCAGCTGTCCTTATATAATTTCAGATTTTCACGGATCGGCTGATCTCAGCCGCAGGATGACAATTGATTAACACTCGTCAGTACATAGGCTCGCTCGTCAACTTATTTTTACAATCAAATTCTTTTTACAATCAAAAGGCGAGAGAACAAAACCCTAGTCGCCTAAAGATCTCTTCTTTCCTTCCTCCGTTCCAGAAATCTCAAAATGGTAATATTTTCTCTTATTGTTTGTGCTGATAAATCGTTAGTCTAGGGCTTTATCTATGATTTCTTATTTCTGTTTTCAAATTAGGGTTTAATATCTTTTCTGATTTCGTAGCCTTTCAAGCGTTATGTTGAGATTGGGAGAGTTGCTTTCGTAAACTACGGAAAAGATTATGGTAAACTTGTAGTGATTGTTGATGTTATCGACCAAAACAGGGTAAGCTTTTTATTCCAGATCGATTTTTTTCTTCTTCTGGGCATCTTATTATTTGTGACGGTGTATCATCTTGTTAAATAAACTTATGAATCTGGTTAAGGGTCAGTAGCAGTGTTAAATTTGTATGATGCTTGGAGATTTTCCTTGTGATAAATTGTTACTAGGAGTGACTCTTTTCCACAACTAGCACTAGTACAATCATCTATACATCTAGATGAAATTTTAGTTGATTTTACTAATACCTGGTTCTAATTTGCCGAAATTAATAAATCAGTTGTCCCTTACTCCAAATAAGTGCGTCTCATGTAGCTCCAAATATGAATTGTTGCATGCTTGATTTAAAGATTTGATTCCATTTCTTGGTCTTGCATACATATCAGGTCTAACATTGAGTTCAAGAATTGCACATTTGTCACCCTCTCTTTATGTAACGCTTCCAGAACCTACCTGTGATTAGCTAGTTAGCTTCAAAATTGTACACCTGCTATAACTTTCATAATACCTTTACTATTGGCGGCGTGTGCTATTTTGTTAGAATCAAGTATCTTACCTTGCTGGTTTCCTGCTGTCATAATTAGTTTATTGCCCCGGAAACACTGGATCCCTTCTACTTTTTAGGTTGCACTGTGTTATCTCCTCAAGGGTTTATATTTTCTTTTATTTTTGTGGATGGAACAGGCTCTTGTTGATGCTCCTGATATGGTGAGAAGACAAATGAGCTTCAAGAGGCTCTCCTTAACAGACATCAAGGTTGACATTGGCAGAACCCCTAAGAAGAAGGTTTTGATCAAAGCCATGGAGGCTGCAGGCAAGTTACCAGCTTTATTAGCGAGAAAATGTTGGATACATCTGAGTTATTACTTATGTTTGTGTAAATGTTGTATGTACAGATGTTGAGGGGAAATGGGTAAGCAGCTCTTGGGGTAGAAAGTTGATTGTTCAGAAGAACAGAGCCTCCTTGAACGACTTTGACAGGTTCAAGATCATGTTGGCGAAGATCAAGGTATGCTCAACAATTATTTTTCTGGCAAATTGTTTCTTACAAAGGCTGTTTTGGTAGAAGCTTACCATGTAGATTTTGCATTGGTCAATTGAATTTCAGAGAGTAGTAATTTTTAAGGACTCCACTAAATATCCGAATGTTTTGCTTCTAAGTTCTGTTTGCTTCTTCCTTATGTATATTTTTTAAGCCTTTGAAGGCGTCAGTAGCTTGATTTTGGTACTCTTTTTAAATGTGGCAGAGGGGTGTAGCTATTCATCACGAGATCCCACTGGTTGAGCTCAAGGAAGCTAGGTTAAGAACAACTAGGAAGCTGTTGCAGCTGAACCACAAGGACTGTACGGGAATCTGTTTAAGGAAGAAAGAAGAATCAGCTAGTTGAATTTTTACTTACTCTTTAGTCTCCTTATGGTACCACCATATTAAAGATCTAGTAATTAGAGTTGTTTATAATAATCTATCTACTTGTATCAGAGATTCTGTTATGTAATCTTAGCCAACATTTGTCTTCCACTCTTTGCTTTCTAGCAAATATGTTGTTTTCTTTAGCTTGCAAAATTACATTAAACCGCCGATATCGTAGGAGTGCCTATATTTTCGGTTGCGAGGTATTACTAGCGTCTCGACGCACAACCAGAACTTGGATAAATTCACCAACCAAGTTTCTAGAAATTTTCGAGAAGAAACAGAGATCAGTGAAGAACCTAAGAGAGCATAAAACGGCTGGCAAGGGAGGCTTAGAGCGATAGTAGCCAGAAAAAGAAGTGGCACATTTAAAAAAAAAAACTTGAGATTGTTAGCACATATTTACGATGGTTAGCACAACTTGAGATTGTACTTGCTCCACTTGCAACGATGATGACTTCTTATTAAGAAACCGAAGAACAATTACAAAAACCCTTGATTAGCTTTACCCTGTCTTCCTAGTATTTTTTATTTTTTTTACATGGCATAGGACCGAACCTGCCCCCTAGCAAATCCAAAGCCACTGAGCTAGCCCTGGTAAACCCAGCTCAATCCCCATAATTTACATAAGAAGAGTTTTTATGAGATCTCTAAACTCGTGAGTGGAGACTCGATCCGCTGACCTCTATTATGAGAGTCAAGACTCATGTCTTCCTAGTCTCACAACCCTTCGAGAATATAACTCTTAATATTGTGCAACCTTACAACTCGAAAACAACCTTCTTAAGCACTCTAAGTTTCTCACAACTCACCGTAATTTTCCTCCTAGAGCTACTGCCTAAGTATAAACGTTGTGACCAAGTTTAGCACAACCGGCTTCCTAGTTCAAGTACAATTCTGATTTCTTAAAACTAGTAGGCTTGGTTGCCAAAACTTGGTCATCTGCAGTCCCTTGGTTCTAGAAAGATCTTCGTCAAACTTCAACAATAATTTGGAGCAACCGCTATATTCAGTTCACTAGTTACGTCTATCAAGGTCTTTCTATGAATAAATTGGATCAATCCCCTAAGCCCGGTTCCTGTAAGGCATAGCAAATGAAAGCTGGCCTAGCAAATGGAGGCTGTCACTATGTGTGGCGGGAAACATGTTATCTAGTGATAGAGTTTCCCTAGAGCAAAGGACTTTCCATTGCTGCCGAGGTTATCTTGTTCTCTGGCGGTAAACATAAACAACAGGGTTACAATTATCTCTCGGAGACCCACTTGTTTGCATCTTCTCATGAAGTCCAAATATGAATTGTTGATGTCTGTGGCACATATCAGGTCTAACATAAAAACAGGGTTACAATTATATCAAAGGGATTTCCAAAAGTGAAAAACATAGAGCTGCAAGTTATTGTAATCATTTCCTTGCCAATAGTCACCGCCAGTTTTTTTCCCTTGTATCATAATTTCCATGCTCATTACTAAGATTAAACAACGGTGATATTGAGTCAAACCGGTGCCTGCTATAGGCCTTTTGTTGCACTTATTTGCCATTTGCAGCAGCCCAAAAAAGCACCAAAGCAGCGCGGCAATCTGGTTAATAGAACAGAACTTGCGAAGTTTTCTACTTTTCTAGGCTTGCGTTGATTGGTACTCATTTTATCATGCAACAGTCTTTAGTCTAGCTTCATGACTCGCGAGGTCTACAAAAAAAAAAAAAAAAAAAAAAACGATTCTGACAGAATTTGAGTATCACACTTGTAATGGTTCAGATTTCCATATAAAGCATCAAACGATAATTCAGTAATTCAGTCCACGATTTCAAAATCATTTGTGGTTAGTGTAAAAGTTGACATCTTGGAATCAAAAAGTCAGTCTTTAGAGCTACTCCAGGCAATGATCAAAAAGTCTTTAGAGCTACTCCAGGCAATGATCAAAAAGTCAGCACATTGTAGTTGTTAGTCAGGCACAAGACTGTACTTTTAAATGCTACAGATGATAGCAGATATATACTTTCCAACATTCGGTGTTTATATGTGGCACTCAAAGAGTCTACAAATCATTCTCATCCCATTTGCTTTTAATTTTCAACACATTTAAGCACTTCAAAGTGTGATGATTAACTAAGCCTAATTCTCCCCCATCAAGGAATTTCAACCAGAAGCAAACAATAAAGTTCAGATTGAATGCCATGAAGTTCTAAACGAAACAGTGAAAACTACCTATAGAAATCTAAAGAAAAGTAGCAGATATGGTGGGAATTGAAATCCAGCGGATTTTTTATCCAACTCTCTCCAAGCCTCCTTCTAGGAAGTTTAAAACTCTTATGCTGTGCTCTCCAGGCCTCCTTGTTCACGTTTGTGCTCTTCAGGCTTCTTTCTAATACAAACCTCTATAATAATTAAAACAGATAATAAGATCAGCAAATTAAAATTATCAAACTCAAAGAAACAAAGCCGACGTAGATATTAGGAACAATCAAACACTATAGGGAAAGAGGAACTTACCTGCCCAAGGTCGGTTGGAGCCGAAAGCATTTCCAATTATTGATTTGCGTGCAAATTTGCCAATATGTTCTACTTTTTTATACGTTTTATCAGCCGAAAAATCCCTTATTTCCACATTTGCAAGATTTTGGTGTGCACCAATAGCTATAGCTCCATCGACATTTAGAATTCCGGCTTTATTCAGCCGAAAGAAATTGAGCCTCGGATCACCTACTAGCACACTTATATCATCATCTCTTGCAAGTTTAAGTCTCTTAATATATTGCAGGCCCAGAACCGCGTAGTCTTTTGCAGCAGTCTTATCTTCCACTTCACATTCAAAAAACTTAAAAATCCTGTGGACTTGCTGCCATTCAGCAATAACACCAATAACTACGTTCCCCACTACAATAGATATACGAGAACAAGAGTTATCTATACAGGTCATGTACTTCCATCCACTAAATATTGGAAAAATAAAAAACATACTATTAAGACACGGTTAACAAAATGATCAATGTTACATCTTTCATCAGTACATAGTCGCAGGTTCTAAATGACGCATCCATCGCCTGCCTACAGTGGGCTAGTCAGAGAAACTCGCCAGCTTATGTACACAACCAGAAAATTAACGGTCCAAAAAACTTTCCTGTTACAATCAAAGTGCTGGACTTTGATGCATTTTGTTAACAATATCAAGAGATCTTTTAACTTACCCCAACCAGATATCAAGATATCATAGTATTGAAAGTTTCATGAAACACTACAGTTTATTGGTGGGGGACTTCAAATTTTGGACCATTTTTTCAAAATGTGTAACCTTGATGGAATATGACACAGTTGTAAACTGACATGTAAAGTATGAGCTTTTTGCAAATACAGATTAAACGTATGACATGTTTCTAAATGACCTATAATATATTCAGTTAACAGTTTCTACTTACATTTTTTGATAAGCCGATCATCTCCAAGAAGAATGACATTGCCATTTATCTTAAAGCCCAACATGGTTGCAACCAGATGCTGCGGTTCAAGTGGAGTATCTCCCCAAAGCTCTATTACAAAAACATACAGTTAAAACTACAAACCCACAATACAAAATCCAAGATTTTAAATGTACCAACTACCAACAGAAAATTAAGAAGATGATGACTCAACTATTATTCATATCCTCTGTCAGCTTCAGACAGATGTCGTCGGCATCGATCCAATCAGCCCCTGCAAAAACAAGCAAACCCGTGTCAGTGCAGAAAATTTGATCAGATAGGCGATAGCCAACAACTAAGATAGCACATTAAAATATCCAAAACCATAAATGACCAATCATACACACAGTGCTCATTGCAAGTGTTCAAATTGACATTCTAATTGGTAGGGAGTGCACATGATACAAGCGTTAACTTAACCTAACCTAACTCCACCATTTCACAACACAAACATTTCTGGAATTACTATGCTTTCTTCAAAGATGATAAGAAACAAAAGGTATAAATTTTTGAAACAAAATTTCAGAAAAGAAAAGGGCGTCTGTTTTTGTGTGTGGATTTTCCATGACTGATACTGAAACAGAAATGAATATTGATACATAATGGATATACTAGGTGTAATGTGCCAAATGAGAGCTCAAAGCATAAAAAAAGAGGCTAAAACGTATGAAATAATCTTCACACGTACAAAGTTTGATCCCTTAAATGAGGCATATATTCAGATTTCGAAAGCCATTGGAAATCAACAGTTAAAACCTGAACATGACCCATAATGTTAAAGGCCACTCAGTAAGATACATTTATAAGATGCATCTAACTAGCATCAACCTAAGTATCAACAGTTAAAGCCCACTCACTAATATACAACAATATATGACTAGAGACAAGTACTGAGCATAGCATGATATACAAATTTTCCAATCGAGAGCCCTAATTCCTGAACAACATAAAGAACATGGCAGCTTGCAGAAATCTGAATGTGGATCTAGTTGTGTTCCACGCCTATATGATCTGTGGTTCACATTTCGTAGTATGTTCATAAAACCTGCAGGGTTTTTGGTTTGGTTTTGTTGTTCTTTGTCATTTCTTTTGTTTGTATCGATTTGATTGTTCGGAACTTACTTAATGTTTTCATATTTCTTTACCAGTAGAAGATTCATGTCCTGACTGGGGAAGGCTTGGAAAACCAAACAATATAAATAAACCCCAAAATTACCTGGATTAGAGATATATTCTTGAAAGTCGATATCCTCAGCAAAGTTCTCTGCCTTTGATTGAGTTACCTCCATTTTAATAAACCCACAGGAACCTACATCAAAAATAAATATTCATACAAGCCAAAACAACAACACCACAAACCATATTCATGCAAACCAAAACAGCAACACCAGTCACTATAAATCGACATAAGTAAAAAAGGATAGCTAATTAAATGGAATCCAAGAGGTTCAAAATAATATTTTCACAGATTCACTATCATGAACAGTCAAATAAAAAATAATAATAATAAACAGAAATAGAAAAAACAAAACCCTAGCTCCAAATATAAACCACGACCTAATATGAATATTATCATGTTTTCCCAGATTTACAACTAATTGAAGACCAGAAATCAAAATAAAAGAGAAGAAATCGAGCAAAAAAATAAAACCCTAATTATATGAATTCAAAAAATAAAAGAGAAGAAACTGATTTAATTACTTACTTTTCAACAGATGGAGAAGAGTGAATCTGAAGGCGCGAAGAGATTAGGTTGCAGAGTGAACGAAGAAGAGAGTTATTTGTGGTGGTGCTGGTGTTTTCAAAAGACGAAGTGGAGAGACTCGAGAGTTGCTCGAGTGACGGAAGAGAAGATTAGTTTGGATGTTATTATACGAGGGGTTTGAACGGCTAGGATTCATGGTTGGGGTTGAGAATTGAGATATATGGCCCGGGGATTTTTTCCTGGCTGAATCTGGCCCATGGATTGATTTGTCTGGGCACCTTCCACTACATGACAAAATAGGATCATTGACCTAATCCTTCTAAAACCTTTATAATTTTCGGTGAGATTACTAATTTGCCCTTCACTTAATTTGTAATCAAAAACGATAATTAGTAAGTAAAATTAGTTAAGTTAGTTTAGATATAAGTTTTGGTTTTAGTTTTGGTTTTACTTGAGAGATAGAGTATTAGTTGGTTCCCTCCAAATCCTGGTGAAGTTATGATATGCTGTGATGGAGCATCTCGTGGCAATCCTGGCATGGTCAGGTCTTTGGTGTGACTTTTAGAGATGCTAACGCGTTGTCCTTGGAGTGCTTTCGTGGGCCTGGGCCATCAAACCAACTACTATGCTTTGAATGTTGCATTGTCATATATATGGCGCTATGCTTGCTAAGAGATGGAATGTTAAGAATCTGTGCATTCGCTCAGATTCGATGAGTTGCATTCACGCTTTTCAGAAGGGTGAGTTGCCTTGGCAATTAGCTGCAAAGTGGAAGATTGCGAGGAGCTTTTACGATAACATTCGTTATGTGCATAACTATAGAGAAGTTAATTTTTCAGCTGATGCTTTAGCCAAACAAGCATGTTTGTTGGCTGAAGATGTTTTTGAGTTTTACGAGGGTAGGCCAGGCTTTCTCCTTTATGTGGAATGGCCTGGGGAGGTTTACTTTCGCTTTAAATAGGTTAGACTAATGGTGGCCGAACGGCTAGCACTAGTCTAATCTCGTCCATGTACAGTTTTTCGATTTTTTTTTAAATTTTATTTGACCGAGTAAAAAAAGAGTAGGAGAGGAGGAAAGAAAGGAAAAAAAAATCAAAATCAAAATTCTTCAAATTTGAAATCCAAAATGGAAGAAATTAGAGAAAAGGAAGCGGTAGAAGAATCACCACTTGTTGAAGAATATCATGTTAATATTCCACCGGATTACGATTTCGGTGACCCAAACATCTTTTCTTTCTTCTTTTTCATTTTTTTTTCTTGAAAACACTTATTTACATAGCCTTCTTTGTCCCGACTGAAACTTAGAAATTCAAGCAAATGCCTTCCTTCTTTGAGTTTAAATTAATTTTATTAAGAGGGGTTCCTTGAACAGTTACACGTACCCTTCCCCGCCACCTGTCTCTTTGTATTTTTATGCCTTACACCTTTTTCTTTCGCAGTCATGTTCCTTGAACATATTGCATGTAATCGAAACAATATTTGTCTTGAATGCAAAAACAAGACATACCAAGCTAAGAAGTAACACAGTTGGTTACTTAACAAATGATTAATCTAGTTTTTACAGGTACTGAGGGTGGGGAGGACGACTATAACGGACCGCCAGAGTTGCGCAAACAAGTGCTCCATGTTGATGAATTACAAACAGTTGGTACAATGAATACGTTTGTACAACCTAATCAACGAAGATGCATCTAGAGAGCTTTCGAAAGATCAGAAGTAAAATAGACTACCGCGGACTTACCTTTCACAGGTGAAGTCTTTGATGAGTTTACGACAGTAGGGTATGTAACTATGGCTTTCCCAACCCTATTCCCCTATGGTAAAGCTGATTTGAGGCAAAGAAGGATTCGAAAGGTAAGTGAATTACAGTACTTCCAATATCTAATAAAGTATTATGACGGACGCTTTGCACGATACTCTAGATTTTGATATTTTGCATGGAACTCGACAACTAGGTGGCGTGCTTTATCGTTAGGGTCTGTTTGTATAAAAAATAATCCATCTGATGGTCAACTCTCAATTCAATCACTTCGAGACATGGTTTCATCTAGGGACATTCGGTTATTATCTCGTGTTTCTTATTATGCAAAGCAGGTATGGGGTACTCGAGCATATTGGTACTCTAAATTAAAGGAACTCATCGCAATGGTCAAACAATTGGGTCCACCTACTATCTTCTTCACCTTTAGTGCTGCAGATTTGCAATGGCCTGAACTTTATAGACTTCTGGACCCGGAAAACACATTGGAAACTCTAGATCCAACATAAAGAAGGCGAGAAAAGGCGAGGCTACTAAATGAGAATCCACTGATTGTTTCTTGGTTTTTTCAGAAGAGAGTGCATATATTTTTCAAGGAATATTTAAATAAAGAGTTTTTAGTGGTTGATTATTGGTATAGGTTCGAGTGGCAGAACCGGGAAAGCGGACATGTCCACGGTTTCTTGTGGCTTCAAAATGGAACGGATGTTTCTCGTATTGCAATAGATGAGCAAGCGCGTCGTGAAGTATGCGAATATTTTGACAACTTGGTATGCACCTGGAATCCAGATCCTAACTTCTCCACGGACATACAAAACCATCCTTGTGCAAAGAAAGTTTCTTTAGACGACGATGGTGATGAAGTTGATTATGCAGCTCTTGTGAATTATGTAATGCAACACTCTCGATGTAAAGGATGTCAGCTAAGTGAATCCGGGGTGATAAACAAGATAACAAAGCAACAAATGTAATACAACATCTTTCGTCGTCAAGTTGTCCAACTGGCGTCTCAACTTCAGATAATCGTTTTCTTGGTCCTGCGGCTTACTGTGGTAGGTGTACATGTCTCCATAGCACTGGCCATCCCATTCATTGTTCTTAAAAGCCCTTTCATCAAATATTGGGAAATGAAAATATATCCACGCCTGCAGAAGAGCCATATTCCCTCCGATTTGGTTCCTTTGAGCCCTAGAAGCCTTTCTATGACGGACCGGAAAATTACGCCTTAGGAGCGTTTCCCCGCAGGCCGTAACTTCCCCGATGCGCCATGATGACACTAGTGGAAAATGGGTTTTTAACCACTTCCTGGGCTTCACGAATACTACTGCTGTTGGGCTGACGTAACTATAGGTGATGTGAGTCACAGTCGTTTTATTGGGGAAAAAAATAAAAAAATAAAACTTGTCTCTGACACAGTTGTTTTCTTATTTATGTAAAAATACGGAGTTTTAAGAACCACCGTGAGAGCAAATAGTTTTAAGAACATGCTTCTGTCACAGTAGTTATATTAGAGCATCTCCAATGCAAAGGGTCAAGGTCATCCTAGGTGGAGGTCTTGTTATCACCTTTTTTTTGGTGGGTCATTTGCTAAAAGACAAAAATAAATAAAGATAAATTTTTTGACCTAAAATCCATCTCCAATCTTCAAGGTCTTACCTACACTTTTTTATTTAAATTTAGAGACAAAATGGTGATGTGGACCTAAGACCCAAGGTCATGAAGAAAGTCTTATTTAGACTTTCTCATTTACCCCCACTTGGCCATGTCATCTTTTTCAATAACCTTCACCCTTGCATTGGAGAAGAAATTTTGGTGGAAAAGGTCATAAATCCTAGGTGTCATACTAATTTAAGACCTTTACCCCTTGGATTGGAGATGCTCTTAGTATTTAGTAGTACTTTTATAAATATCGGGGCTCCTTGACCACTGTGGGCGTAACTACCAAGAAAAAAAACAACTGTGAGTGGAGATAGTTTTTATGGCCCCAGATTTCGAACCAAGGGTTCGATGTAGCTTAGGGAATATTTAGACGGTAATGATGAAACCTCGTTTCTATCGAGATATTTTCTTCTCTTTTATATACTCTATTTTATCAATTCTTCTCTCCAGTTCAGATATCAATTCTTCTCTCCAGTTTAGAGCTCCATTTTAGACAAAAAATCAAAGACACGATCGCCATGATCACATAATAGCAAACCTTAATTAGCAAGTGATTCAAAACCATTATCTCTCTCCAAATCTATCAACCCTTTTATGAAAACCCATTTCTTCAAAACGAATTTTTTCCCCTTTTCAATCTTCATCAGGTAAACTTGTGGGTTTACAATTTATTTATTTTGTTCCTTTAATTTCTTGGATGTTAGGGTTTTAATTAAAATTTTGTTTTCATTTTTGTATCTAGAAGACGTTCAGGTGGATTTATCCTCAGGTATAACATCTCCATCACTTTGATTCGATTTTATTAGTGTTATTTTGTGATTATGGATTTCGTTGGTGTTACTTGGGTTATCAATTTTATTTTTATTCGTAAAAGGGTTTCTCTTCGATGCTAAATGTTAAAAAAAATTGTATTTGTTCGATTTTTGTTTTGGGGATTTCTGTAGATTGAGAATTTTCATATCTAGCTTTTCGTACTTACAATTCACTTTGATTTGTGTTTATCATGATGCTCTTACATTTGAATTAGAATCTTTTTAATGTCCCTCCAGTTGAATTTGAATTTTGAGATTATAATGAAATTCACGTTCTACTTTGAGGTAGTTGTGTCCAAGGTATACTATTGGTGTTATAGCAATCTTTTATATGTTGGTTTTCTATTATGATACTGAGAAGAAGCAGTGCTGCATTTTTTTTATTATTGTTTCTTATTATGGGTTTTTTGATTAGATAACTATGGCTAGGGACCCCGGAAGTAGGTCTCACGGGACTACAAATCCTACCACAAATGCAAGTAATTGGGCTCATTTGGTTGATACACTAACGCCTCCACCAAATAATGGTTTAGATAGTCGCGGAACTCCATTTACTTCATCCTTCATGCTTGCAGTAAGCTTTTTTTTTTAATCTCAATGGATAAGATAGTCACTTTGCATTAATCTACCTTTCTTGAAGTAAATGACTTGTTGTTTCTTTTTACGTAATCCATTAGTCAGTAAATTATTGTAGTCTTGTTGCAAATTTTTGCTTCCTTCAACAAGCACTTGTCAATTTCTGTTTCCTTTAATTTTTAACAAGTCTTGAGTTTTTGTGGACAAGTAAGAATTGGTGTCTTGCTTGTGTTTGCTGGCAACATCGATAAAGCGGGGTTGATATTGAACTGGTAAAAAAAAAAACTTAGACATACTATGATGTTAGAACTTACTTCCAATTCCCAAACTTACTTTTCTTTGCAAGTATATTATTTTGATCGGTTAGGCGACTAAATTCCTCGTTTTGCTGGTTTATAGCTTGATTGTTAACTGCGTAGTTCATACCCTTCTTTGTTTTTAACATTCAATGAATTTTCACAGCACACCTTTAATACGGATCGGGAACAGGCTTAAAGGTGTGATTAGTCGTGTAAACACAACAATTATATGCTTCGTATGTGGCCGATATATTATGATTCAGCCGTTGGAATGTTATGACCTTTTAGCACCTATAACTTATTTCAGTCTTACTGATGCTATAAAAATTTGAACACAATCGGACATCGTTAGGAACTGGAAACGATAGACTAACTCTGACTCTGTTCAGAAAGGAGCGAAATATGAACAGTCCACTTACCCATGATGTTTCTCGTTACTCGCTTATCGGAATAAGCTAGAACTTTTATATGTCGTGGGAAATGTTGTTAGTAAGGTGTGGTATAAAATTCAGCAGAAACAAATAATATTTGGTAGTCGAAAACGTATGGAAGTTGTGCCTGAATTCTGCAGGTCCGTAGTGCAGGTAGTCTGGTTCGAGTATGCATATCTTTTTAACTAACCGTTAGAATACTGTGATGTTTCGGTAGATTTTAGTTCTATGAGTCATCTAGCTTCTGTAAAATTATTACGACGATCGGGTAATATTAGCTACTGAAAACCATGAATAAATCGTGACTGCACTCTGTAAGCAGAAATCCTGTGCAGCCTTGGATTTCTCACTTTCTCTTTGAATTCTTTAGTTCAGCTATGGAGATGCATTTGATGTGGTTGTTTTGTGCCATATCACTGAGTACCATCTCTTTTCTATATAAATCCTTGTTAACTTTAGTAGTGTTTAATAGTACCATGGTCTGTTGGATTGACACTGACTGAATTGCTTTTGAGCATAGTATTTATGGAGTAGAGACTATCCAATATCATGTTATGCAATTGTGATTTTTGGTAACTCACAATGTGGTTGATTTACCAGGATAATTGCTTGCAAGGGCGAATGATTAGGTAATGCAGTTATGGTATTTTGTTTTCATTGTTTACAAGCAGTGAACTTCCTGCACTTTTTAATTGCCGAACTTTTAAATGTCACAGTATTCAATTTTGAGAACTTATAAACATGATCATTTCCACTTTGTATGCAACGTGGTTGTAAAAGATGATGGGATTTTGATAGCTGATACCATCCCGGGGATGGATGGTGTTGGTGAAAATTCTATAGCCAAGTGGTACGTTCGAGAATATTTTCATGTATCCGAAGACTCAATTCTTGTTGCATAAGTATATGTTCTTTTGTTTGTTACTTATTTGCAGAGAATTTGAATATATTCTAGAACATATTCGTTGAGGTTGGCACACCATGAGTCCAAACTAATGATGGAGTTGTATCCCATGACAACAAAAAGAAAATGTTTGATGTACTGAACACTAAGCACAATGGAGGATTACACTTCCGTAAGATTGTGATTCTCGGTTTTGATTTATTTTACATAGCGAGCTACCGGTGTTGTCAATTGTGTCTCTGTCTTATCTCATTTCACGTATCATGGTTCGGATGTATCTATGTCTATATTTGAATATAAAAATTTATACATATTTGCTATCAAAGATCTTTTTGTGTTTCTATATGAAAAATCATTTTTGTTTTAGTTCCGATAGTAATTATATATTTTCTTTTACTTCTTGGCTCAATTTTTAGTAATGTGACTATTATCTTGTTTGGAATTTCGGGGGATGATGTAACAACGCCATTTTCTTCATTTGAATCCACGGGATTTCCTCCGAACTAATTAGAGAAGGTACAGATGAAGGACTTGATTTGATCTAGTTTGTCGAAGATGAAGGTACAGATGGTGAAGTCTTACTTTCAACTTAGTGTTGAAATTTTATTCTTGTAATCTTGTAATAGGAATATATGTTAAGGATTTCAAACTTAGTTTTAGAAGATTCTGGACTTGGAGTCAGTGATTTTAGATAATTGAAATTGTAAACCGAATTCACTTTTCAAATAAAAATGAGTTTTAAAGTCACTATTAAATTCTGTTTGAAGCCATTATTAATTTAATTCGATTTAGTTTTTGATTCGGTTTAATCGACTTTGGATTCAAATTGAATCAATATCAATTTTTTTATGAAATATCATAAGAAAAACTACTGGTAAAGAAAGTTGTTTTTTCAAAGAATTCAACCTTTGCCAGAAACAGTCGTTTTGGAAAAAACCACTTCTAGATTCCAACTGATGGACACGGTCGTTTTTAGTGATATTACTTCTTTTCCTGACAGTGGTATAACTTCCATTTTCCACTAGTGTGAAGCTACGATCCGGGCCTTAAGGCTAGGCAAATGCACGTCCATTTGCCCTTGCAAGCATGCCTTTGGAGCATGATGCAACTAACTTAGCTTCCACACCGTTCCAACGTACCCTTGTTCTGCGAAGGGTTTATTAAGGAAACCAAAAACTTTCTTAAAACAGCAAAAACAACCATTTGAGGCCCTAAACGATGGAATTTGGCTAAATTCTGGTGACCATGTGGATCTAGATCAACCTGTCTTGATCTTTGGGTCGTTTCCCATCAAAATGGACTCCTCTTGAGCTAAATTACGATACTCGGGTTTTTAGCCAATGTCGAACGCCTTTATAGGAAGTATGAGCATCCAGTGAATGGAATGCAACTTGCCTCATCAAGTTTGGCCACAATCATCTCTTACGTCGAGCTACCGAGCCAGATGATATGGGAGGCTAGAATGTCGCAATCATCTCACAGTTAGATGATATGAGCGACAAAGTGTTGGACCGGCAATGCTGTAACTCATTGCAGTTCCCTACGTACCCTTACCTACTTTAAAGGGATCAAGCACAGACCGTAGTTCATCCTCGAAGGTACAGAAGCTTAACCAACTCGTTTGCAAGACCGTGGCCTAGCAAAAATGGTAATGGCATGGTCCTTAGGCCATTCTGTCAAAGATGCATAATGATTATGCATCATCGGGTCCTCGATACGGCATAGTGATGCCTAAGCATCAAATGCACTCTTCAAAAGGCTACGCAACTATAAATGAGCCTTAGGCATCATTTATACTCTTTCAGTTAAGCTATGAAGCTTACTTGGTACATAGTCCGCATATGCACCTTCAACCAAGTACCCTTCCCTATATATGTAAATTTGGAATTTTTACAAATTAGAATTAGGGACCAAATTACCACTCACCAACTCCCCGCAATCATTGTGTTTCACTGTTCATCGCAATGATTGCGTTTGCGCAACATTCCTTCGGCTAGCCCTCTCTGGCCTGATCCACAATGATCGTGCATCACCTGCCGCAATGATTATGCTGCAAGCTCAAAGCCACTACCCAACTGGCCTAATGCATCATGATGATGCAACATTGGCACTTGGCCACATTCCAAATGTAATGCGCCATTTTGGTGCGGTATTGGCCTTATGCCAATCTACCACTTACCAAGCAACGAAAGCTTTATATGAAGCTTCATCTCGGGCCATGGCGCATCCTTTAGCGTGCGCCATGCTAAAAACACGGGGTGTTACACTTTCTCAACTCGTTCAACGCCCCAAGAGTATTCATGAATCTTGTCAAATGGTTGCAACAGCTAGATAAAATTGGCGTTCACACGGGAGACGGAAACGTCGGGGAAGATAACAGTTCCCAGGATGTACATGACATACGCATTGGCCGTGGCGACGATACGTTGCGGCGTCACTTCCTTGTTCTCAAAGACGAAGTTTCTTTGTTCCACTAAAGAGGTCCCTCAACTTCTAGAGATAGAATATCCCCGCTTTGATTTTCCTACTAGCATTTGTGACTTGGTCATCGCCTCATCCCATTGGAACACTTCCTTGGTCCACGCGTAAATCTTGTCCCACTCAAGCTCTTACGCGTACCCTTTGTGCTTCACGACTTTATCTTCTATGCTAAGCCCTATATCAACTTCACATCATTTGGAGTTATCGTCATTTCGCAAAATGGGAGATGCAAAGTATCCGTTTCCCCCGTAATATCTCTCACAAAGGCGGAACAAAGAGGTATGTCGTAACCAAGCTCCAAGTTCACGACCGCAGTATCAACCCCGTAGAATTTACTAGATCGATTACTTTCGAACTTCTTTTTCTTTTTGATCCCATTCCTTCCAAAGTACCCATTTGTTCATCATACACCCTGACGTTCCTGGATTCATAAGACGAGCGACATCCTTATGATCCTATAGAACAAAACAAACCCGATGGACAATAATCAAGACAATACACGGATAATAATTTTTACATCGCATAACATAAGGTTTAGGTACTTACTATGGTATGGCAAACGATGGCGACCCAACTGTCTTTGTACCCCCATAACATCTGTCCTTTATCACCTGTAACCCAGCAGTACGGGATCATTAGGGCCCCGAGGATACATCTTCATCTCGTTGGGTATGTGGTCCCCTTTCTTCTTCTTCTTCTTCTTCTTCTTCTTCTTCTTCTTCTTACCATCTTTCATACCTTGTTCTTGAGCATTTCCTCCTTGGACTTGTTTTTGAGCGTCTCCTCCTTGGACTTGTTCTTGAACATCTCCTATCTCTTCATCAACTTGCTCCTCACTTTCTTCTTCATCACTTTCATCCTCACCTTCTTCTTCATCATTCTCACTCTCATCATTTTCTTCATCACCATCTTCCTTGCCACCTTCCTCTTCATCACTTACACTCTCATCACTTTCTTCTCCAACACCTTTCCTGCCGCGACTATCTTCTTCATCACCTTCCTTGCCACTAGTTTCTTCCACATTCGTCTCCTCCTCACCGCTTTCTTGTTCGAGGGGTGTATCGTAATCGATTCTTCATGTGTTGGTTGCTCCGATGGAGGTGGTGGGTCATTGATGCCGATTCCTTTGGCTTTACTCCCGTGCCCCCTTCGGTGGGGAAGCATTCAAATTTTGACCGCCTCTTCGACGAGGTTCCAAAGGCTTAGAGTAGCATGGTCACGTTTCTTCTTATATTTCTTTTCGCTTGATTTTTTTGCCTGTAGAATACGGATTTAAGCGACAAAAAACAATGGAATGGAATGCATTTTCAAAGTCAAGGTACATAATCGGTTTACTCGATATACATATAAAATCCGATTCCTAGCATAATAAAATTCACAATCGGATTTTGTTAAGTGCTAATGTAAACCGATTCCGAAAATCGGTTTACTCGATATACATTTAAACCCCGATTCTAAACCACACAATCTGTTTTTGTGAAGACATATGTAATCCGATTCCTACAAAATAAACATCCAGGAATATTAGATGTAACAATCGGGCTATTCATACACTAACATCCCCCGATTCCTTTTCACATGCAGAACAATCGGTTTATAATGTCAAGAACATAAACTGTTTCTAAAAAGAATCAGGTTACTTAGACATTAACCTAACCCGATTCTGTGAACGCTGAATTTTTTTGATTTCTAACCTAATGCATGTTATTAAAACCTAGTCTAGAGGATTGGGTTGATATAAAAGTACCTGATTCGACCCATTTATTCTTCTTGTGCGATACGAGTGGCTTCAGATTGTTCTTGCACTTCCTTTGTTCTATTTCGAATTGCTTCAACCTGTCCGGGATTCTCGTCACTAGAATGATTCCTGTTAGTAGCATATTTAGTTCTTGGTTTCGGCATTTTATAGAAGAAAGAAAATGATTAATCGTTTTTGAATCGTCGATCATCAACGATTTTTGGTTTCAAAAAAAATGAAAAAAGAGGGAGTAAAGGAGATGAAGAATCGGTTTAGGTTTGAAATAAAAACTGATTTTTGTTTATTAGGTTTATTAAGGATTGATGGGGTAATTTAGTAATATTAATATTTTATTGAGGATAATTTTGGTAGTCACATAAATGTTAGACACCTCTTATCATTGTGTATATTGTGAAAACTACATGGAGACCCATTTTTCAGATTTGCTCCACTGTGAAACCCAAGAATAAAAATCTCCACACGCGCACCCAGAATTAACAAAACTGTTGAATTTCAGTTTTTTTTGTTTTGTTTTGTTTTCTTCATCTTCTTTCGATTCTTCTCATCTCATCTGAAACCCAGACGAAAATTCGTCTCATCATATGATTCGTCTGTGGAACATCTTCTAATCTACACCATCACCACCACACAGAACGTGAATTCTGCCCTAATTTCAATTTTTTTTTCCTTTTGTGAACATAATTTTAGATTCAGATGTTTCCCTATCTGAATTTCATCTTTCATACATCGAAATGGGTTCAATGACGAGGGGATGAAGATGGCAGTAAAGAACAACAAATATGGGTCCTAGATCGAAACTGGGGATTTCTAGAGCTGTGGTGTAATTGGGGAATTCGATGTTGGATTCAAATCAGTGGGTACTCAATCGAAATTGGGGATTTTTTGATAAAATTACATCTGGGGGTTACTGCAATTGAGTTCTGGATGGGGTCTGTGGAGTTTTGAAGAAATCAGGGAAGAAGAAATTTGAGGTGGTGTTGGTTTGAATCAGTAAGTGAGATGGGTTCTGGTGAAAGAAGAAGATGAATTCGAAGAGAAGATGTATCTGTGGTTGATTGATGATGCCGATAAGAAGATAGGTTGGTGGTAATTGTGTGGTTGAGTGAAGCAATTAGAGTTATGAGTTTACAGTGAAGAACTTGCAGACTGAGATTGTGGTTATATGCAAGGGGCTGAAAGTGGTAATCTGAGTTGGTGATTGTGGTGAAACCTGGTGTCACAGGAAGAAATGGAACTGGTGTTGTTTGTTGATGTGAAGCTGCCGTATAATGAATGAGGTCTGAGATGCAACTGTCATAGATGTAAGCAGCAGCTGTAGCGGAATAATGCTAAGTTAGAGAAGACATTGAACCTGGTGTTGTCAAGCAGAAAGGGATTGAATGTAACTGGCAAGAATGCAGGTGTTGCTGCTAATGGATGGAGGAACTAAGAATGAAATGAATAATAGCTGGGGTACAAGGATGCGGCAGCTATTGCAGTTAAGAGCAGTTGATTGTTGGTAGATAAGAAGTGATTTTGCAGGTAGCCTGACTGAAGTTCAAGGATGAGATGCTAAGGGTCTGCAGGAGATGGTTGTGATCTGAATGGTGGATGTAGGAAGCTGAGATAGCCGTCTTTCTGGTGTTATTGATGTCAACTCGCCATGTCGGTGCTGGATGCCCTAATTAAAGATAGGTGATTACTTACTTGAATAATTTGCTGCAATTGTAATGGGTTTAAAGCTTCATATTGTGTTGGTTCATGGCTGAGATGGTTGTTACAGCAACAAGGAATCACGGTAGTGGCAATGGAGTTGAAGGTGGTGTGTGCATAACATGTTATGAAGTCGTGAAAATTGATGCATAACCTATTATGCATCTATAAAATTTGTTGCATAACCTGTCATGCATCCGAAAATATGACTGCATAATGCGTTATGCATTGAAAAAATTGTTGCATAATCTTTTATGCATCTAGAAAATTGATGCATAACACGTTATGCATTCAAAAATATGGCTGAATACTACATTATGCATCAATTTTTTATATGTACGCGCTAAAACCGACCAAAAAATGGTAATATAACTTGTTATAGATGCATAACTTTGTTATGCAGATGCATAATTTGTTATGCAGTGGAGAAAATGGCTGCATAATTCGTTATGCGTATGCAGAATGTGTTATGCATCTTTTTTCGGTGACTGCATAATGGTTATGTATCAATTTTTCGAAAATTTTGCCTAAAATGAGGATCACCTCCGATTTTTTCGTGAAAAACAAAAATTTGATATTCGTGTTTGTACTCGTTGCGTAGCTCTTTTAAAAAGATTTCCAACGATATAAAATTTGTAAAATTTTAAGGCGCGGATTTTTAGATATGTTATGTCCAAGTTGCGCTTCCAATTATACCCCTGAAAAATTAAGCTACATGACGAGTTATGCATGAAAACAGAGTATGCATAACCAGATATGTATTGATTCCCATAATAATTTCATATAATTATGGGTGTCATGGTAGACAAAATTAATTGTGGGCACGGCGGTAAGATTTTTTTTTTTTTTTGGTCTCCCACTAATTTCCCTTGTGTATTAGGTAGATGAAGTAATCTTTAGGCCCCAATTTAGCCAGGATTTTATTGGTCTCCGCAAATTGTTTTGGGGTTGCCCCCTGAAAATGCCCACCAGTAAGTTCCAGTCCTGACCCGACTTGAAGTAGAAAAAGGGACTTCAGAAACAACTCCTTTTTCTTCTTACTGAAACGGGAAGTAGAAAGATTGGAAAGAGAGAAAGAAAATGTGGAGGGAGGAGGAGTAGATCTAATCTGATGTCGGATTATTGCGAAGGGGGTTCGATAAAAATAAAATCTACTTCTTCTTCTACTCGATCTGGATCTGAAATCAGCCATGTTTTGTAAGTATGTATTCGACTAAAAATATTGTTATTAGTAAGCCTGAATTATATTTTGGTTAAAACGATAAAGTTTACTTGATAGTAATGATAATCAGGCGTGATAAGAAATCATTTTTTGTTGGAGAAATTGTTGTTACAACTCAGAAACCCTAAATCTAACTTATGTGCTGTTTGATGGATAAATTGTCAGAAACCCTATGTTTACATGATACACAGGGGTGATACTTTGAAAACCCTAGATTTTTGGTATGGTTTAAGTAGGATGAGATTGATTGTATGATTTGTGGGTGGAAACTCATAGAGACGGATTTATAATCGCAAATCTTAATACATTTATTTCTTGTCAATCATAAGAGGATATGATAATCCAGTAACCTTGACAAAGGACTATCATTTTTGTTTCTTGCTAATCATAAGAGGGCGATGATAATCCAGTAACCTTGACTAAGGATTATCATTCTTGTTTCCCGCCAATCATAAGAGGAGATGATAATCCAGTAACCTTGACTAAGGATTATCATTGTTCGTAAATTCTGTGGAGTGGTTCTAATTTGTCTGGAATTTAGGATGGCATGAAACATATTAATATGATTTCGCAAGAGATGGTTGCCACCTGGTTCGTACCATCTAGAGCGAGATGATCGCTACATCTTCAGCGAGATCATCTGCTCATACTTAGACGCTGGGATCTGCTGTCCCCTACAAAAATATATGATAATCCAGTAACCTTGACTAAGGACTATAGGGCTATGATAATCCAGTAACCTTGACTAAGGACTATCATTTTTGTTTCTTGCTAATCATAACAGTAACCTTGACTAAGATGTGTATTTTGGCCGACTTTAAAGAGTTTTTCTATGTGTGAATTTGTTGTTTAATGTCAGATGTGTATTTTCACTCTTTCTTTGTCTCATTGAACAGGTGTGAGGTCCAGTCGTTGTTGCTGAGGAGTGGCAGGGGCTGCTATGTATTAACTCGTACGTGTTGGTCATGATAGTCTTATTCGAAGGAGACGCTGCTACCACTCAAGGTATACAAATAAATAATATGGGCTTTGATGAATTTTGTGTTATTTCATTATTTTCCTTCACTTCCTTCCACAAGTACTTGATAATTACAAAAAGAATCAACTTGGTTATCTAAGGTAGCATGTCTTACAGGTACCTTAGATAATTGCAAAAAGATTCTGCTTTCTTAGACTCGAATTTCTTTTGGTATGCAGATGGCAAATGAGCTGAATGCAATGTTGGACCTTGGCGAGGTGCAGCCAGCTGTTAGCTGTACTGGTGATAATGGTTCTGTGTCTTACCTTGAACAAGTCATTTCTCCCATTTATGAGACAATGGTTAAGGTTAGTGCCTTATTTTTCTTAATTTATTTGTAATCGGGTTCACCAACTATGTGATCGGGTTTTAAAGACCAAAATTGTTCTTCGCCAACATGTTATATCTGCTAATTAACCTGTTAGGTTTCTTATATGTTTTGTCTTAGTTGCAACAGTTCATCCATCTCACCGATTATCTGCAGGAAACTTCTATGCTTAACAACGGGAGAGTTCCCCACTCAGATTGGAGGGACGACTTCAATGAGTATTTCTGGTTTGTCTTTCGTGACTTTGCTATGTGATCAGGCTTCTTTACTTGGATGTTTGTTCATTATGTTGTCATTCTCGATATATTTGCAGCTTTGAGCTAAAACTGCACACGGATAGTTCATTTCTGTTGCACCCTAAAGGGCGGAAAAGGGTAAAAGGAACCCATTTCTATGTAATCTCCTTGTCTTGTAATCATTTATGGGTGCTCAGTTTTTTTTTTTTTTTTTTGAATTCTCGCAGACAGCTAAAAGTAGTTTTGTGGAGCACTGGACATTTCTTCACCTCTATAGAAGTTTTCGTTGACTACAGGTATGGTTGGTCTTAATGTTTCAGGTTTGTTACATCCAATTGATCGATAGTTGATCGAAAGTTCCATATTTGCTATTCAATGGTTTGGTAATAGATGCATGCTTGTTTCCATGTCCACTTCGCATTCTATGATTACCTTTAAAAGAAGTGCTACCGAAAAGGTTTTCGGTAACTAATGTATGTGTCTACATATTTTAGGATGGCTCTTTAGGAGAGGAATGACCGAACTCTAATTCATTCTGTTCTTGGATTTATATTCCTGTTTTGAATGTTTATGCTGCTTTGCGAGTATTTCTTTCGCAAAAAGATAGCACGTATTACAGGTACCTTAGATAATTGCAAAAAGATTCTGCTTTCTTAGACTCAAATTTCTTTTGGTATGCAGATGGCAAAAGAGCTGACTGCGATGTTGGACCATGGCGAGGCGCAGCCAGCTGTTAGCTGTACTGGTGATAATGGTTCGTGTCTTACCTTGAACAACTCATCTCTCCCATTTATGAGACAATGGTTAAGGTTAGTGCCTTATTTTTCTTAATTTATTTCTAATTGCAAGTACACATGGGTTCGCCAAATGAATGGCAGGTTTAATGGATGAATTTTTTATTTTTATCATATGGTGGACCATCTTGATATGTCTTGGTAAAGAAACATACCTTATGGACTGGAAAAGCTGTGGAATTCTCAAAATTAAGCATTAAGATATGAAGGAGACATGTGCATGCTTTGTACTGTGGTTATGCATGTACTGCTAAATCGTTTATTTTGTGCTGCCAACAGCATTTATCATGGTGGATACGTAGAGTTGAGTGATTATGTTATGTAAGGCTCTCTGTGGAATCAGTGGGAAAATACAACAACGACTATGTGATCGGGTTTTAAAGACCAAAATTGTTCCTTCGCCAACATGTTATATCTGCTAATTAACCTGTTAGGTTTCCTATATGTTTGTTCTTAGTTGCAACAGTTCATCCATCTCACTGATTATCTGCAGGAAACTTCTATGCTTAACAATGGGAAAGCTGCCCACTCAGATTGGAGGGACGACTTCAATGAGTATTTCTGGTTTGTCGACTTCAATGAGTATTTCTGGTTTGTCCTTCGTGACTTTGCTATGTGATCAGGCTTCTTACTTGGATACTTGTTCATTATGTTGTCATTCTCGATATATTTGCAGGTCACCTACTTGCTTTGAGCTAAATTGGCCACTGCAGATGGATAGTTCATTTCTGTTGCACCTAAAGGGCGGAAAAGGGTAAAAGGGAACCCATTTCTATGTAATCTCCTTGTCTTGTAATTATTTCTGGGTGCTCAATTTTTTCTTGAATTCTCGCAGACAGCTAAAAGTAGTTTTGTGGACTGGACATTTCTTCACCTCTATAGAAGTTTTCATCTACTACAGGTATGGTTGGTCTTAATGTTTCAGGTTTGTTACATCCAGGTTTGTTACATCCAATTGATAGATAGTTGATCGAAAGTTCCATATTCGCTATTCAATGGTTTGGTAATAGATGCGTGCTTGTTTGCATATCCACAGAGTCTTGACAATTATAGCAGTCAGTGACAGAAGAATGGACCACTATACTTTCAAGCAAGTACACAGCATTGGACCAACATTTGTTGTCATTTGCTTCATAGAGAGTAAGCTGTTTCCTTCTGCAGCTTGTATCTGCATTACTCTGTTACCTATCCATCAGCGTAAATAATTCTTCTTTTGATCTGTCATCAGTTCAGTAGCTATAACATATGTTTACGTGTGAGTCTCTTATCCACTTCGCATTCTATGATTACCTTTAAAAAGAAGTGCTGCCGAAAAGGTTTTCCGTAACTAATATATGCCTCTACATATTTTAGGATGGCTCTTTAGGAGAGGAATGACCAGAACTCTAATTCATTCTGTTCTTGGATTTATATTCCTGTTTTGAATGTTTATGCTGCTTTGCAAGTATTTCTTTCGCTGCTTCTTAAGTTTCCGGCTTCTCACACTTTGTCAGAAAGGACTAATCAGTCATCCTTTCAGTTCTCCAAGTGGATTTATGAGGTATTTTTTTCTTCCCGATTGACCTTTTAGATCATAATTGTACAAGAATTGTCAGGAAAGACTCTTTTGTGAATGTTTATTGAGACTGTTGTTTTTCAGAAGCGATGATTATTTGTTCGTCGTGGCTTGTTCGAGAGGGTGAGTGATTATTTGAGGTAACCACTAACCCAAATGTGCATATACTCCAATACTTTTGTGTCCACGATTCGTTGGCTTGCTCTATCTTATATAGGTGTGGTGTACATGATTAATACATACAGTCAAAACCTTAATGTAATTCTTTTATGCTCAGTTCTGTAGTGAAGTAAAGGAATATCATTGAGCTGTTAACACATCATGACAATATACTGAATTAGTGTGTAACATTCTTTTCTACTGCTCGACTCTCTCCAACACTAAGGCATTGGGCAATATAGATACATGTACTGTTACTATTTGTGATGCCTAAACACTTGGATACTTCCCCGTTTCCACATATATGTCATCGACAGTGGCACCAAGTTACCCTTGCTGAGACTTGTGAACTTTGCACTGTTAATGCAGGAATACATCCTCCTTTTAATCGTTTCTTTTTCATCCAACCAGGAGGCATCTGAGTTGAAACCTTACTTCTATTTAGGCAATATTTTGTTCACTTATGGAATATATGGTCCGATAATGGCATTTCATGGGATGTGTAGAGGACGATGACTAATCATTTAGCCTTTTCAGATTTGAAAATCAAGCACTGGGAATCTATAACCTATATTACCAGTGGTTTATCTTGCATGAGAATTGTGCGTCCTGTAGGTCCAAGGACAACACAACATGACTTGACCTTTTGCACATGGACGCTGTCTTCTTGTAGTGAAAAGTTTTGTGAAATTGCATGCTTCTAGGCTAGGGTGGCAGTTTTTGTCGAATTTACTTTATACTTTAAAGACATTTCAGCGCATTTTTACATGTCTCCCTGTCTTGGTCGCACAACTGATTACTTGGTGATGTTTACTCATTTGACGTCATGAGGTCATCAGGCTGCACTTGCCACTTGTTATAAACTGGAGCTATCGTTTAGTAATCAAATGAACGCCTGACTGTTTACCTTTGGAATGTCGGTGCTGTACAGTTCTAGTGCAGTGCCTCTAAGTTAAGCTATCACTGCCACACTGTAAATGCATTTGTTAGTACGATTAATTTTTTTTCTACTGAACTTTACCTTCTATGTATCATGTTTAATATTCACTATTTTGATTGTGTTGAATTGTTCTGATATTTTCTGTTACAATTTCATAGGTATTGGACTCTCATAATAATTATTTGGGAGCCTGGTTTTTGCTATTTTCACATGATGGGAAGTACTTGGCTTCGTCCTCTAATGATCAGTTAACAATTATTTGGGAGGTAACCATCATACTTCGATATTATTTTTAGCACATATTTCTGTCAAAAATGGCCTGTTATTGTTTGTTTTCTGTTTGGTCACTCACCCTGATTGAAGTCTTAGTCTTCAGCTTTGAGGATCCTGTTATACATAAGTAGTCTCATGAAGTATATACTGTGTTACAAGAAAACGGCAGAATTTTTTTTTTTGCCGTCTTGACACGCCTGGACACGGACACGCGTGTCAAAAACGCTGGACACGGCTCGAATAGTAGTAATGCTCCATTAACTCCCGAGAATTCAAATCGAATCATGGATGTTATCTGTGGGATTGAATTGAACCGGGCTTTGTTAATGATTCTCGAATTTAAGAATGCAAATATGACTGAGATACATATTAATTAGATTGGAATTGATCCATCTGTTAATTGATGATAAACATATGTACCCCTATTGTTAACTGATTCAAAAGAAACCATAAATTTCTCAGATCTAAAAAAACACTGATTCAAAAGAAACCATAAATTTCTCAGATCTAAAAAAACATCAAACCCCTATTTTTGTAGATTGAATAAGGTGAAGTAGATGGTTTTTCTTTACTGATGGTAATTGGTATGTGTTGGTGTTGAAAAAGAAGGTGGTGGTGGTGGTGATTCACTGTCTTAGAGATGGTGAAGAAGAAGAAGAAGTGAGTGGAAGGAGAAGACTCTTGTTCTTCTGAGAGAAAAAAAAAAGAAAAAGAAGTAAACTAAGATGATAAAGTTGACAGAGAAGGTGGTACATAAATGATTGTTAATTGCATTTACATCTAGGGAGAAGTGGGTGTTGTCCCCTCATTTGTAACACAACTTTTTTTTCTTATCATTTCATCCACCAACTTTTTCTCATGTTTTCTTATAACACAGCTTTTTTTTTCCCTCTTCCTTCCGGTCTCTGACTCTCTGCTCTTTTTCTTCAAAACCCGGTCTATACCGTGTCCCCGTTTTCTAGTTTTTTACCTTGCCGCTTTAAGGTGACGTTTTGGACACAAAACCCGGACACCGTGTCAGTGTCCTTGTAACACAGAGTATATACTATATATTTGAATATATCCTAACTGAATATCTAACTTGGCTGACTATCTAACTTTGCATTAGCAAGCTATGATAATGATTACAAATAATCGTACAACTGAAGAAAAACAAGAGACAAAATGATTGGTAACTTTGGGCAATCAACTTGTCCGAGGACACAAAATTCCTGTCCCTTTTAGTAGTGAAAACGTATCATTATCTTATGTTTATGATACCTCTCAGTATATGTATAATTTGCTCATGTTATTTTTATAATTAGAAGTAGTTTGGTACTTATTTGACAAACTTAAAATATCTTTCCTTTGAACCCCATGTGTCTCGTGTTTTTGCAGAGAGAATATTCGTAAATATTGGGAATCCAACAGAGTCTTCGACAAAACAATGTTGCTGAAACTTCAATGAAAAAGGTAAGCTGTCTTGAATGACTTGATTTCTAGCTTGTTAAACAGTTAAATATTGGTAAATGGTATTAGTAAAGTTTACATCTGAAGTACTAAACCATAAATTTTAGCTAACCTGAGGGATAGATTTATCTACAGCTTGTGAATACGTAGTAGTGATATCTTCTTTGCTTTTGTTTCTTATTGCTGAAGTTTAATTTCCAGTATTAGTTTGTGGGAAAGAGAGTACAACTAATTTTATGTTAAAGCATTTTTTATAAATACATCTGGATTGTTGAAGGCACAATCTACAGTCCTGGTTAACATAGCTTGTTATCAGTTATTATCATAGACTTGCATTTGTTTTATCTCAACCCTAGCACCTGTACAACAGTAATACAGGGATTGTGCAGCATCCACTCCCCTAACTAAAATAAACGCTCAATGCTGCAAGCCTGCAACTACATGGATCTATTCTTTATTTGGTCATATGTTTCCAAGAGATAAAGAACATCAAGAAGGAAGCTTGTGACCATTTCAAACAGCCTATAACAAGGATCGGGTTATTAAATGTATATCATATTTAGATTTTTGAACTTTGTCTTTATGATTCCTAAACTATTTGTAACTTTGTGAACTACAGAAGCCATCGTATCAGCTGATTTCAAATGGTACTTCTGGTGGTACCTGTGAAAGCAGCAGTCATAGAACAGTCTGCAATGAAGGAAATTCCTCAAACAAAGGTAATGCTATTGTTTGTATGAGAATTTTGTTTTCATATGCCATGTTATTTTGACGAAAATCTGGTGACTAGTTGGGATTTAGTGTTTATATTGAGGCTAGGTGCCGGCAAGTTTTGTCGGGATTTAAAAAGTTTGGTCTAGATAATATTCTGAAGTTTGCATTTAAGAATAATTTATGATGTCACTGACTTTATAGGTATATGATATATGTAGGTATTATAATATGCTTGGGTATAAGTTAAGTCAACATTAAGTGGGTGCTTGTCATACCGTACGAAAATTACTCGGTAAACAAAGAGGGCCCTTGCATGTGAAATGTGATGTCGTAAATGCAATACCATATAGTTGGTCTTTATGACTTTAAAGCAGTGATCTAGTTCAAAGAAATAGGACTACATAACTTAATTTTGGTGCACTTGTGTCTCCGTAAGAGGCTCAAAAATGAAGACTATTCGATCCTCCTTCCCGTCATAATCTGACTAGATGGAGTAATATCTTGAATAGATCGAGGTATTTTCAAGCTATTACATGCATTCTTGATTCTTGTTAATTAAGGACCTTTTTGAATTGTATTATTTAGTCCAAATTGTCTTCCAGTTTTTCCGTTTTCATTTCTATAATTTAATCTCATGCATATTTAGTTCTTTGTTATTTTGTTGCAGATCCGAGATACAAGAGAATTTAAAGAACAAGGCAGAAAGAAGTCAATATTTTTTTTTCTTTTTCTTTTCTTCAGTAATTATGCTTTTTAGAGACTGTTGTAAAGTTTATTAGTTAGGTAGTTTTTATTCGCGCATTGTAATAGTTCAAGGAAGGAGAAGAAGCATGGATACCAATCAGGCTCGGCGTATTCATCCCCTATCTAGAAGAATCTGAGGTATGATCTCTAACACCCACTATCTCCTGTCTGTAGATTTATTTTTTACTTTCATATGCTTGTTTATTACTAGTTTAGTAAGAGAAAATCAAAAACACTAAAATGAGATACGCAAGTCAAGTGAATATAGACTAGGCTGAACTGATTTTGTAAGGGATCAAGTAGAGGAAATGTAGACTAGGCTAATCACTAGAACGAGATACGCAAGTTGAGATAGACCAGTAGAACGAAATACATAAGTCGTGGGAATATAAATCATTATTACGACTATGCACAAGTCATGGAAGTATATCATTAAGCTCAAGGTATGATCGATTATAAATCATTATTACGACTATGCGTAAGTCATGGAAGTATATCATTAAGCTCAAGGTATGATCGATTCTGTACCCAATATGATTGATAGAGAATAATAACCACACAAGTAGAACAAAAATACTAGTAGATTTCAAGGTATTTTCTGCCCTAGGAATTGCACATTTTTTTCTTTTATTCCTATAAAAGGTTCTTACCAGTATTCTTTATAAGTTAAGTATTCCTAGGGTTTTGTAGACTTGTTATAAATCCGTCTTCATTATTCTTTGCGAGGTAACTCGGTAAGGTCTTTAGGCTACCGTTTTTGCAGCCAAGCAGGCGTTGGATCCATTTCCTTGTCTTACTCTAATTGTTATATATAAAGCTTCTAGGGTTTGTAGACTTGTTAAGAATCAGACTTCATTAATCTTAGCGATGTAACTCAGAGTGGTCTTTTGAACTACCGTTTTGCAGCTATGTCGAATATAAATCTTGTTTCATGTCTCACCCTACTAGTTTCCTATAAATCTAATGGGGTTTGTAGACTTGTTGTTGATCCATCATCAGTCATGACGAGGTAACTCGGTAAGGTCTTTTACGCTACCGTTTTTGCAGCCAAGCAGGAGCTAGATCAATTTCCTTGTCTCACTTTAATTGTTATATATAAAACTTTTAGGGTTTGTAGTCTTGTTATGAATCTGACTTCATTATCTTGTCGATGTAATTCGGGATGGTCTTTTGGGCTACCGTTTCGGTAGCTATGTCGGTGATAGATTTTATTTCTTGTCTCACCCTACTAGTTTTCTATAAATCTATTAGGGTTTGTGGACTTGATATAAATCTATATTCACCAATCATGACTAGGTAACTCGCTAAGGTCTTTTAGGCTACCGTGTTAGCAGCCAAGCTGGAGCTAGATCCATTTCCTTCTCACTCCAATTTTTATATATAAAGCTTATAGGGTTTTGTAGACTTGTTATAATCCGTATTCATTAACCTTGGCGAAGTAACTCAAGATGGTCTTTTGGGCTACCTTTTCTGCAGTTATGCAGGAGATATAGATCTGATTTTCCTTCCCATCATACTAGTTTCCTATAAAGCTACTGGGGTTTGTAGACTTGTTATAAATCGTTCTTCATCAGTCATGGCGAGGCAACTCTAGAAGGTCTTTTAGGCTACCGTTTTTGCAGCTCCTGCTTGTCTCACTTTAATTGTTATATATAAATGGGTTTGTGGACTTGTTATGAATCTGGCTTCTTTAATTTTGGCGATGTAATTTGGAATGGTGTTTTGGGCTATCGTTTTGCAGCTATGTCGGATTTTCTTGTCTCAACCTACTAGTTTCCTTTAAATCTATTAGGGTTTGTAGACTTGTTATGAATCTATCCTCACTCATGGCGAGGTTACTCGGTAAGGTCTACTAGGCTACCGTTTTTGCAGCCAAGCAGGAGCAAGATCTATTTCCTTGTCTCACTCTAATTGTTATATATAAAAATTCCAGGGTTTGTAGACTTGTTATGAATCTGACTTCTTTAATCTAGACGATGTAACTCGGAATGGTCTTTTGGACTACCTTTTTTGCAGCTGTGTCGGATATAGATCTTGTTTCTTGTTTGACCCTACTAGTTTGCTATAAATCTATTGGGGTTTGTGGACAAGTTATAAATCTATCATCAGACATAGAGGTAACTCGGTAAAGTTTTTTAGGCTACCGTTTTTGCAGCCAAGCAGGAGCTATACCCATTTCCTTGTCTCACTCTAATAGTTACTGAATCCGTCTTCATAATTCTTGGCGAGCTAACTTGGAATGATCTTTTAGACTACTGTTTCTGCAGCTATGCAAGAGATAGATATAATTTCTTATCTCACCCGACTAGTTTGCTATAAAGCTACTAGGAAATTTAGACTTGTTATAAAATTTTCATCATCAGTCATGGCGAGGTAATTCGGTAAGGTCTTTTAGGCTACCGTTTTTGCAGCCAAGCATGAACTAGATTCATTTCTGTTTCTCACTTTAATAGTTATATATAAATATTCTAGGGTTTTGTAGATTTGTTATGAATACTTCTTTAATCTAGACGATGCAACTCGGGATGGTCTTTTGGGCTACCGTTTTGCAGTTATGTCGGATATAAATCTTGTTTCTTGTCTCGTCCTACTAGTTTTCTATAATTCTATTATAGGGTTTGTAGACTTGTTATAAATCTATCATTAGTCATGGCGAGGTAACTCGATAAGGTCTTTTAGGCTACCGTTTTTGCAGCCAAGCAGGAGCTAGATCAATTTCCTTGTCTCACTTTAATTGTTATATATAAAACTTTTAGGGTTTGTAGACTTGTTATGAATCTGACTTCATTAATCTTGAAGATGTAATTCGGGATGGTCTTTTGGGCTGCCGTTTCGGTAGCTATGTCGGAGATTGATTTTCTTTCTTGTCTCACCCTACTAGTTTCCTATAAATCTATTAGGGTTTGTGGACTTGATATAAATCTATATTCACCAATCATGACAAGGTAATTCGCTAAGGTCTTTTAGGCTACCGTGTTAGCAGCCAAGCTGGAGCTAGATCCATTTCCTTGTCTCACTCCAATTGTTATATATAAAGCTAATAGGGTTTTGTAGACTTGTTATAATCCGTCTTCATTAATCTTGGTGAAGTAACTCAAGATTGGTCTTTCGGGCTACCTTTTCTGCAGTTATGCAGGAGATATAGATCTGATTTTCCTTCCCATCATACTAGTTTCCTATAAAGCTACTGGGGTTTGTAGACTTGTTATAAATCTTTCTTCATCAGTCATGGCGAGGCAACTCTAGAAGGTCTTTTAGGCTACCGTTTTTGCAGCTCCTGCTTGTCTCACTTTAATTGTTATATATAAATGGGTTTGTGGACTTGTTAGGAATCTGGCTTCTTTAATTTTGGCGATGTAATTTGGAATGGTGTTTTGGGCTATCGTTTTGCAGCTATGTCGGATTTTCTTGTCTCAACCTACTAGTTTCCTTTAAATCTATTAGGGTTTGTAGACTTGTTATGAATCTATCCTCACTCATGGCGAGGTTACTCGGTAAGGTCTACTAGGCTACCGTTTTTGCAGCCAAGCGGAGCAAGATCTATTTCCTTGTCTCACTCTAATTGTTATATATAAAAATTCCAGGTTTGTAGACTTGTTATGAATCGACTTCTTTAATCTAGACGATGTAACTCGGAATGGTCTTTTGGACTACCTTTTTGCAGCTGTGTCGGATATAGATCTTGTTTCTTGTTTGACCCTACTAGTTTGCTATAAATCTATTGGGGTTTGTGGACAAGTTATAAATCTATCATCAGACATAGAGGTAACTCGGTAAAGTCTTTTAGGCTACCGTTTTTGCAGCCAAGCAGGAGCTATACCCATTTCCTTGTCTCACTCTAATAGTTACTGAATCCGTCTTCATAATTCTTGGCGAGCTAACTTGGAATGATCTTTTAGACTACTGTTTCTGCAGCTATGCAAGAGATAGATATAATTTCTTATCTCACCCGACTAGTTTGCTATAAAGCTACTAGGAAATTTAGACTTGTTATAAAATTTTCATCATCAGTCATGGCGAGGTAATTCGGTAAGGTCTTTTAGGCTACCGTTTTTGCAGCCAAGCATGAACTAGATTCATTTCTGTTTCTCACTTTAATAGTTATATATAAATATTCTAGGGTTTTGTAGATTTGTTATGAATCCGACTTCTTTAATCTAGACGATGCAACTCGGGATGGTCTTTTGGGCTACCGTTTTGCAGTTATGTCAGATATAAATCTTGTTTCTTGTCTCGTCCTACTAGTTTTCTATAATTCTATTATAGGGTTTGTAGACTTGTTATAAATCTATCATTAGTCATGGCGAGGTAACTCGATAAGGTCTTTTAGGCTACCGTTTTTGCAGCCAAGCAGGAGCTAGATCAATTTCCTTGTCTCACTTTAATTGTTATATATAAAACTTTTAGGGTTTGTAGACTTGTTATGAATCTGACTTCATTAATCTTGAAGATGTAATTCGGGATGGTCTTTTGGGCTGCCGTTTCGGTAGCTATGTCGGAGATTGATTTTCTTTCTTGTCTCACCCTACTAGTTTCCTATAAATCTATTAGGGTTTCTGGACTTGATATAAATCTATATTCACCAATCATGACAAGGTAATTCGCTAAGGTCTTTTAGGCTACCGTGTTAGCAGCCAAGCTGGAGCTAGATCCATTTCCTTGTCTCACTCCAATTGTTATATATAAAGCTAATAGGGTTTTGTAGACTTGTTATAATCCGTCTTCATTAATCTTGGCGAAGTAACTCAAGATTGGTCTTTCGGGCTACCTTTTCTGCAGTTATGCAGGAGATATAGATCTGATTTTCCTTCCCATCATACTAGTTTCCTATAAAGCTAATGGGGTTTGTAGACTTGTTATAAATCTTTCTTCATCAGTCATGGCGAGGCAACTCTAGAAGGTCTTTTAGGCTACCGTTTTTGCAGCTCCTGCCTGTCTCACTTTAATTGGTATGTATAAAACCTACAGGGTTTGTAGACTTGTTATGAATCTGACTTCTTTAATTTTGGCGATGTAATTCAGAATGGTGTTTTGGGCTACCGTTTTGCAGCTATGTCGGATTTTCTTGTCCCATCCTACTAGTTTCCTTTAAATCTATTAGGGTTTGTAGACTTGTTATAAACCTATCCTTACTCATGGCGAGGTTACTCGGTAAGGTCTATTAGGCTACCGTTTTTGCAGCCAAGCATGGGAAAGATATATTTCCTTGTCTCACTCTAATTGTTATATATAAAACTTCTTGGGTTTGTAGACTTGTTATGAATCTGACTTCATTAATCTTGGCGATGTAACTCGGAATGGTCTTTTGGACTACCGTTTTTGCAACTATGTCGGATATAGATCTTTTCTTGTCTGACCCTACTAGTTTGCTATAAATCTATTAGGGTCTGTATACTAGTTATAAATCTATCATCCGTCATAGAGAGGTAACTCGGTAAAGTCTTTTAGGCTACCGTTTTTGCAGCCAAGCAGGAGCTAGATCCATTTCCTTGTCTCACTCTAATAGTTACATATAAAACTTCTAGGGTTTTGTATACTTGTTATGAATCCGTCTTCATAATTCTTGGCGAGGTAACTTGGAATGATCTTTTAGACTACCGTTTCTTCAGCTATGCAGGAGATAGATATAATTTCTTATCTCACCCTACTAGTTTGCTATAAAGCTACTAGGAAATTTAGACTTGTTATAAAATTTTCATTATTAGTCATGGCAAGGTAATTCGGTAAGGTCTTTTAGGCTACCGTTTTTGCAGCCAAGCATGAACTAGATTCATTTCTGTTTCTCAATTTAATAGTTATATATAAATATTCTAGGGTTTTGTAGATTTGTTATGAATCCGACTTCTTTAATCTAGACGATGTAACTCGGAATGGTCTTTTGGGCTACTGTTTTGCAGTTATGTCGGATATAAATCTTGTTTCTTGTCTCGTCCTACTAGTTCTCTATAAATCTATTAGGGTTTGTAGACTTGTTGTAAATCTATCATCAGTCATGGCTAGGTAACTCCGTAGTGTCTTTTAGCCTGCCGTTTTTTCAACCAAGCAGTAGATAGATCCATTTCCTTGTCTCACTCTAATAGTTATATATAAAACTTTTAGGGTTTTGTAGACTTGTTATGAATCCGTCTTAACTATTCTTGGCGAGGTAACTTGGAATGGTCTTTTGAGCTACTGTTTTTGCAGCTGTGCATGAGATAGATATAATTTCTTATCTCACCTTACTAGTTGCCTATAAAGCTACTAAGGTTTGTAGACTTGTTATAAATCTTGCTTCATAAGTCATGGTGAGGTACTTTGGTAAGGTATTTTAGGCTACCGTTTTTGCAGCCAAGCAAGAGCTAGATCCATTTCCTTATCTCACTCTAATAGTTATATATAAAGCTTTTATGGTTTTGTTGACTTGTTATGAATCCTTCTTCATCATTCTTGGCGAGGTAACTCGAGATGGTCTTTTGGCTACCGTTTCCGCAGCTATGCAGGAGATTCATATAATTTCTTATCTCCCCCTATTAATTTCCTATAAAGTTATTAGGATTTGCAGATTTGTTATAAATCTATCTCATCACTCATGGAGATTTAATTAGGTAAGGTCTTTTAGGCTATTATTTTTGCAGCCAAGCAGGAGCCAGATTCATTTCCATTCCTCACTCTAATCATTGTTATAAAAAGTGGGAATGTTAAATATGCCCCTACTATCCATGGGCTTTGCACGAACACCCTCGAGGGGTAGAAACACAAGTCCAACTAATATTTTATTTTGTCAAGTCCCCATTTTGACCTTCTTTCCGACTTTCCTTCTTTTTACTTTCTCAGAACTCAGGAAACTTTAATCGTTCCCACCACCACCATCTCCGTCGCCTCCACCACCACTATTATCTCGATAGTTTCTGCCAGAACTAGCACCACCATCTTCGTTACGTCCGCCACCACTATCATACACTGATTGAAATTGTTCGTTTTAAAAATCATTTCTAGAAAATATTTCTGAGGTTTCGAAAACCTAATTTCGTCGATTTCATATCGATTATTCTAACTTGTTTCATGATTAAAGTATAGATCTACAACTATCTACTCTCAATTTCTGTTTTGCGGTAAAATTTCGAAGAAAAGAAACCAATTTTTCTAGGGTTATCGATTTGAGAAGAGTTTGAATATGGGGGTATTGATTGAAGCATCGATGAAGGAGATCAATAAATGGAGTTTCAAAGCTTATATAGATGGATAAGACATGGGTTATGTTGAACTGAAGTGTCTTTGGAGCCATGGTTTGCTTGAATTGGAATTTAAGATAAAGATGTGTGATAGATTGAGTTGTTGAAGATGGTTTTGTGCTGAAATTGAGAACGAAATAGAAGAAGGATTTGAATGAGAAGTTGGGTGATTCAAACATATTGTGTTGTTTTGATTCCATACCCTAGAAATAAGTAAAATGAGAGGAAATATTGGTGGTTGTCTACAGTGAATTGCATATGGGATTGAAGCTACATATTACAGTGTGGTTGAGGAGGAGATTCAAGGGCATGGAGGTGCTGCTAAGTTGATGAGGAATTGGTATGGTCAGATGGTGATTAAATGGATTTGAGTTGTTGCGGGATAGATATGGAGATGTTGTAGTAATTGTCTGGCAGAGAAAAAACATGTGGTCTTACCAGTGGTAACAGTGTGATGCTATGAAGTTGGTGGTTGAAATGATTGAATGGATCAGGAAATAGCAGGTGGTGAGCTGAAATTGGTGGTTTCTTCTGCAAAGAGTGAGAAGTAGTTGTTGCAGCTGCAGTTGGTGGTAATGAGTTATTACAAGGTTAGATGGCAATAGTGTAAGTTGTTGATGCTGCTATGGTTTAGGACAAGGAGTAAGCATGTTTCCTTCACTATGGTTTGCTGAAACTACATTTAGAATTTGCTGCTGCACTGAATTGGTGGAATTGAGCAGAGTATAGATGTATGTTTAGGACAGGTTTTAAACTCAAGATGAGCTGGTGAAGTTTGTATTAGCTACAACTGATGGCTTTGAGGAGATGGATTGCAGGTGGAGTTTGTTGGTGATACTGTTTGAACTGGTGTTAGTACGTAAAGAAGGAACGGTAAAGTTACAGTTGCAGCCAAGTGTTGATGATTTTGAGCTGTGTTACAAATTGGTGCAGGTATTGAACTGCAGATGCAGTTACGAAGTATATAAAAGAAGGAAACAATGAGATTTTGGTGGAGTTTCTTGAGCTGAGAAGAACTGAGATGGTGGACTGGTTTAATGAACTGCAATGGAGCAACACTAGATGATGTGAAGCTGCAGCTGGAATTAACATGGTGGCCTGAGATGGAGCAGTTCTGGCATGCGGACGAAGTTGTAAGTTGAATTGCATTGCTACTGTAGCTGAGGTTGCCTCCATGTATGGAGCAGTTCTGAGATGAAGAGCAGAACAAGGAGTTGACAGTGGGGGTTTTGTTGGCAGCATGAGTTTGAACTCGTGGTTGACGAAATTGTTTATCCTGTGGCTATATGTGACCTTGTATGTTGAGGGGATGTTTGTGACCTTGTGTGTTGTAGTTGTTTGTTGGTGGTGCTGTAATTGGAGTCTGGTGCTGTGATATTGCAGGTGGTATGAGGGGATGTTTGTGACCTTGTGTGTTGTAGTTGGTTGTTGGTGGTGCTATAATTGGAGTCTGGTGTTGTAATCTTAGATGAATGCTTAGGAGAGGGAACTAGACAGAGAATGGGAGTGACATGAAGCTGCATAGTGTTTGTGGTACTGGAAATGGTGGAACTGAAATTGCAATACTGCAAGGTCAGTGGGTGGTTTGTTGCAGTGGAGGTGGTTTGTTGTGTTAAATGTAGTGGTTTGTTGCAGTGGACTTGTGCTGGATGCGTCAAACTATTGGAGACAACTTGACCAAGTTGCTTCCATTATTGGAGACAACTTGTGCTAGTTGCTTCCTTTTTTTGGAGACAACTTGAGAAAGTTGCTTTCACTTTTGGAGGGAACTTCAGCTAGTTGATTCCATATTGGAGGCAACTTGAGCTAGTTGATTCCAGTTTCGAGACAACTTGGTTATGTTTTTGGGTCCATTCATTCATCGAAAATTATCTTATACATATATCTTAGAGTAGTTGTGACGAATTTGTGACTGCAGCTATTGGATCATGTTGCAAGTGTTCATAGATGGTTGTTGTCATGAAGCAGTTGCAGGTAGAGTTGCAGTATACGAGATGGAGGATGTGGTGTTGTATGGTGGTGGTTTGAATTGTTTGGTTGAGCACTGATGGTGTGGCGAACCTGTGGTGCAATGGTAGCACAACTGACTATATGTCAGAAGATGTGTGTTCGACTCACACTTGGTTCACTTTTTTGTGTACCATGTTTATTTTTTGGAGACAACTTGTGGTAGTTGCCTCCATATTTGGAGACAACTAGGGATAGTTGCTTTCACTAATGAAGACAACTTTGAGCTAGTTGCTTTCACTAATGAAGACAACTTTGGGCTAGTTGCCTCGGATTTGGAGACAACTTGAGCTAGTTGTCTCCATTTTTGTTTTGCACCTTGTTCCTGTACACAATATTTATCGGAGACAACTTGAACTAGTTGCCTTCACTTTTGGAGACAACTTCGGCAAGTTGAATCCACATGTGGAAGGCAACTTTGTGCTAGTTGCCTTCACTATGGTTTTTATGCTAGTTGCGGCGGTGGTGGTGGGTGGTGGCGGCGTCGGTGGTGGTGGTGGTTGTTTGGCGGTGGGCGGTGGCGGCGTCGGTGGTGGTGGTGGACAGTGGTGGTTGTTTGGTAGTGGTGGACAGTGGTGGCGGTGGTCGTCGGTGGTGGTGGTGGTCGGCGGTGGTGTACAGTGGTGGTTGTTGGCGGCGGTGGACTGTGGAGGTGGTCGGCTGTGGTGGTGGTGGTGGGCGGCGGTGGCAGTGGTGGTCGTCAGTGGTGGTGCTTGGTGGTGGCAGGTGGCGGTGGACGGTGGCGGTGGTAGTTGGCGGTGGACAGTGGTAGTAGATGTTTTTTTTTTTTTTTTTGAATAATGGTTGGCCATTTTTGTATATACACTATACAAAAGAGGGTAGTTTAGTAATGTATTATGCTTAGGGGTATTTGTAAAGATCTATAAGGGTATCTTTGGAAGGGTCTCTATAGTAAGGGTATTTAAATAATATTCCCAAATAAAAACATATGGCCTTTGTCTCCATGATAGCCTAGGTTATCAGACAGACGACATTGAATGGGGGCCATGATCCGATGGCGGGGAAGCTGCGGATTGGGTTTTTACATGGATGGCTGGGAAAGACTCCCGGCATTCTATGTACCGAAAATTACCGATTCCTTAATCGATGAATTTCTGTGTGTCTGTTCACGAAAGAATAAACAAAACAATTTCTTCTGTGTGCACCACCTTTGCCCTTTTTCGAATTCTCTCTTTTGAAACCTCATGCAAACCTAATCAACCTAATCAATTTTAATTACGAGAAGTAATAATTAATAGAAACTATTCAATTATTTGACTAGGATTTGAGGTTGAAGATCATAAGATTTGAAGTAGAAGCTATCCGTGAAATCTTAGGGTTTTATCAGGGTAAGATTTTTATGATTTTCAATTTGATTTTTTCATTCAATTTTTTGGTATATTGGGTATTTTTTAATCGATCAAAGGCTAAAAATCCTAGGGATTTTGCAGACTTTAACTAATCAATTAAAGTCCGACTATGGAAGGAAGGCCTAGCAATTCCTTGAGTTTGATCAAGTCCGACTGTGGAAGGAATTCCATGTACAGATTGATGCAAGATCGAATATATATGTTAAAGAGGAGGAATTGCAATTCTCGCAGTGGTTGTCCAAAACAGTGGACTTAAAGTAAGTTTATATTTCACCTTTAAATATGAACTAATGTGTCTTGATTTCATGTTTGTATGCAACTTTTGAATCAATTTCTGAATGACATTGTAGCTAAGTTATTTCTAGATCAATAATCATTGTTCATGGGGTTTTCTATAGAAAATATGTTGATCTAATATTCCATCTGCATGGAGGATTGATTTTAGGGTCTGTTTTGGTAGGTAAGACTTAAAGGGCACACTTAATCTTTTCAAACGTGTTAGTCAAATTCCAGCCACCAAATATTCTATAAATTTGTTCATGTTCAAGTGAATTTACAAAGCACAAAGGGTTCAATTGCTGAATCAGATATGTAAGCCAAACTTAACATTCTTAATCTGATTATAAGACTCTCAATCTTTTGGCTTACCTCATTCTAGGCTAGAAACAACAAATTTTTGGCTTGATCATTTCAGTCATGACTCGCAATCGGGCGATGGAATGTTACACCATTATCCATAATCAAGTATGGAGACAACCTTTTGCTGGATTTAGCTCTTAACTCAATGAAGGTAATGATTCACTTAGCTGCACAACCTTAGCTAGATAATTCACGGATGTGTATGGGGTTTATTCAATCTCCTTGGACAAAAGGCTACGAAATAAGGACTTGAATACTGAGAAGGCGATGAGATAATATTGAAATAGGGATTCAGTCACCTAAGCGTATCAGGGTCTACTGATTGTTGACCTACCCTCTAAAAGACAACTCAACTCCGATAATAAATGGAATATTACTAGCCAAGTGGATGACTTTTTTGAGTGAATTATTTTGCTAAGTGGTTTATACCTTTAATATGCATTGTTAATCAATCCCCAGATTTTATATTTCCATATACAAATCTGTGCATGCAATCTTGATTGCGTTCTAGTATATCCAGAAATTTCCATGCTCATGTTGTTTGTAATAGCAAATGATGGTCAGCATCATAGATGTTCAATCCTCACTTGCATCTTTACAATCTTTATTTTATTAACATGATTTGTACTCATGTAAGGAGAGTAAAACAATACATTTTGGTGGCGCTATTCTCAAGTTGGTAGTAATTACTAGGGAAATTTGATTTAGCAGCCACAACATGTTCAACACATGGTGCAAGATGAGCTATATAGAGACATTTGGGTTTAGGTGTTTTCCAAGTACCATGCTGATTTGTTCACCTTAACGTAAGCAAAAATCAATTCATTTTCCCATTTGCACTAAATGACTAATAAATTCATTTGTTTGGGTTCAACTATCTTCAAATTAAGATCTCTGTTAAGGGAACTAATTAGGGCAATCGTCAAAGTCGTACTAATTTATCTTTGTGGTCTTAAGTGTTATGCCGAGAGGTTCATATTGTTCCTCAAGGCTTCACATGATCTGGCATCAGAAACAGAAACTAAACATTCAACGGAAGCTAATGCACATTAAACACACAAGATACTGAGATTTACGTGGTTCGGCAATGGCCTACGTCCACGGGCAACAGAAATTCACTTCATTCATATATCAGAAATACACAATGCACATGACACTTAACACCGGTTCTTCTTCTTCACATTCTCAACTCACTTTCAACTCTCCCAGCCCTAAAGCTATAAGAGGATCTACATCTTTCTAATGGAGAGATTACTTCTCTTCTTTGTGAGGAGATGTCTACAACCTAAGGGTTTAGACAAGATTGATGTAGATGATGTAGATACCTATAACCTAAAGGTTATGCCTTTATTTATAGGCTTACAATACTTCAAATAGGAAACCAAGATTTACTCTAATTTATGAAATCCAAACTAGCTAAGATAGGAAACCCTTGTTTAGATAGAAGTCTAAACACATTCCAAAAATCAGTCAAAACTGATTTAGGAAATCACACTGATGTTTCCTAAAAATCGAGCCAATATCCAACAATTCTCCACCTTGGCAAGATTTCCAGGACAACTTCAACTTCACTATTCTCTGATTTCTCCACCTTGGCATGAAATCTCGACATTCACCTTCCACGCCTTCATATTCTACTGCCTTCAATCACCCGGAAGTGCCAATCATCCGTAGATGCTTTAATTCCACTAAAGGACTTCAATACTTCACTCACCCATAGGTGTCAACCATCCGAAGATGTTTCACTTCCATAAAAGGACTTTAATACTTCACTCACTCGTAGGTGCCACCCATCCAAAGATGTTTCAATCCCTCATAGGGCTTCAATTCTTCAATCATCTAATGATGCCTTCATACTTCAATCATCCTAAAGATGTTGCACTCCCACAAATGGGCTTCAATTTTTCATTCATCCGAAGACGTTGCACTGGTACAATTTCCAAAATCCTTGTCTAAGTCAAATGTGTCAACCGACACCAACACACCAAATGGTGTTTCAAGTTCCTTTTAAGGATGCAATGTGCTTCAACATGTGCTTCACAAATTCGATCCCATGTTAGGGATGCAACTGTGTCTTAAAAAAAATCACCATCATACTAATGCACCTAAATATGCTGCAAACGTAAGTCATTGATTTAGTTCAAGATGGCCAATCTTAAACATCACCAATTCTTTCGTGACTTTGCTGATTTCTCAACAATTTCCAGTTATCTATGAATTCCTGACGTGTCTTCAACTTCATAGATTCTCACATGCACATATTCTTCAAACTTGCAAGATTCAATTCTTTGCACATTTGCTTCAACTTGTAGGATATAGTCTTTGACTTTAACTCACCACTTCACTTGTCAAATTTGAGCTCTTCCTCCATCCTACTTCTTCAAATTCCAACACTTCGTCTTTACATGCGGAGTTCAATATTTCATCACATCCAACTGTATGGTGTACCCCCCATAGTCCCATACCGACGAAGTTCTCTTCAAAAGATGAATAATTCATACCTTACAAAGATGCAGTCTTTGTAAGTTCCCAAACATCTGTGTGAACACATTCCAATATTCCATATGTGGTGATATTCATGATATTTTCATATCTTCAAAAAACTAGAATTTTCTATTTCAACTCCAAGCTTGATTCTTTCTCCACCTTCACACAATGTTTGCAAAATCCTAAACTGCATGATTCTGCGTTCTTCAAATTCATGCCTTAACCGCATGATTTAGTATTCAAATGTATTAGATTGCGCACTATCTAACGCTTCTACTTCCATATTCAACAATACAGATTTTCATTCTCAATCCTTTCATCACCGCAACGCATTGGAAAAGTTTCTTCAATACTCCACCGTTTAAACAACTTTAAACCCCACGGAGTCAAATGAATCTAATCGATTTCAGAATCTTCTTCAAACTTCGGTACACACCGACTAACTTCAAACTTCTCGAGTTGCACCTAAGCACTTCAAACGAATGTTTAACATCTTCAACTTCAAACTCCAACTCCTAAAAGTAGGAAACCATTCCCTAGAGGATGCACATGATACTTAAACATTCAAACACTCGAGAAATTCCGGATATTCTTCATCAACACTAGATCTTCACGTTCCAACATTCACGTCTGAACTTGAAACTTCTTTCATGTTTTCCAATGCTTTTTCTTATGATAAAAAGCAATTCAATTCAATTCACATACCGCATTCTTCAAATGGTTTGTGATTTCTTCGCTTAACTATATTCTTCACATGTAGTACTGTACCTTACAATTGTGAAGTGCCACAATGATACCTTGTTCTTTGCAACCAAGTTTTCGCCTCAAAAAACGTAATGTATCCACATGACCAACCTGTTTTTCCACCATGGTCTTGCACTTCTTCAACTTGATGACTTCAAAAAGTAAACACCTTCATTCTCCGCCAAATATCATCAAAACAACAAAGGTAACAAACCACCTAGCTCCTCTTTCAAAAACAGTAAATCAAAGAGGTGCCTGCAAACATCCGAATGGATGATTCAAACGTACCATATTTGCGGTATTCAACGGTAACAAAAAACTATGCTCCTACATTATTGTGTAAACAACAAAAGCTGCAGAAATCCAATGCTCATAAGCTTACTCTTCAAGTAAGTTACACACTCAACACATTCAAGCAAACCCTTCTTCAATCATATGCCCAAGGTGCATATGCCAAAAAATTGTGTTGACTTCATCTTCAATCGCTTCTTTTCAAAACAGAATAAGAGACTACAACTCCACCACACACAATATCTCCATATAAGAAATCCAATTTACCGAGTCTTTTCAATCGATCAACAACAATGCAATATGATTATAGCAAGATGCTTCAAGCACTTCTTCGTGAAATCAAACTCTTCACCCAAAATTTATAAACCTTCCATTAATGCTCTTACAACATTAAGATATTCAAATGGTCGATAATTCTCACATGAAACCTACTAATAGGTTTCTGCAATCTTCGCTACTCCATGCAACTGAGGCAAACTTGAGTTAACTTCTTCTTCAATTCCTTCGACTAAGTCAAGGACAACATGATCGAAATAATGACAACCAGTAACATTCACAATTGTTCCCCTTGGTACTTCGAACAATTCTAAGGATCTTTGACGAATTCAAGTTTTGCATCTTTACCTCTTCCAACGTACAAACCATTCAACTTGTACTTCAAACATGATACTCTTGTTTCCTTGCAACTTGGCTTGCAAAGCAAGCACATTCAAACGGAAAACCAACAAGGTATTCCCAAATAGTCCACAAAAGTTTCAAACAAACGAGGTAGAGACCAAAAAACAACCAAACACCTTTATTAAACTAGTTAATAAGGTTATGGAATTACTTACCCGAAGCTATGCAAAATACATAGGGTTTATGCCTCAAGAAGTATATCAACGTCAAATCCTCCCTCCAAGTGGAGCTTCAACTTCAAAAGTGTATCAATCAACAATCAACGAATGTGAAACACTTCAAATACATTCGTTTATGAGTTATTGATACTTCAAACGGTGCTTGTCAAATCAGAAAATCCACCTCTTCAACTTGATGCAATTCAAACGACCTTGTCTCCAAGATTCTTCACATGAGGTTATACAATGATTTTCTTAATTCCAACGTAACTCTGATCTTCAAACTGACATAACTTGATTCTACAACATACCTATTGATGCATCTTCTTCTAAGCTTTTACTTCAATCTATAAGTATGTTTTTTTCCACATATTTGAGTCAAAAAAACGTCACCTCGTCTTTGTGTTCTTCTTCAAATTTGACATCTTCTTTGATATCTTCACATATCGTTTCTGAACCAATTCAAACGAGCAAACCCTAGATTTCAAGAACCTAGACCTAAGCTCTGATACCAGTTTGTTATGCCGAGAGGTTCATATTGTTCCTCAAGGCTTCACAGGATCTGGCATCAGAAACAGAAACTAAACATTCAACGGAAGCTAATGCACATTAAACACACAAGACACTGAGATTTACGTGGTTCGGCAATGGCCTACGTCCACGGGCAGCAGAAAATCACTTCATTCATATATCAGAAATACACAATGCACATGACACTTAACACCGGTTCTTCTTCTTCACATTCTCAACTCACCTTCAACTCTCTCCCAACTCTCCCAGCCCTAAAGCTATAAGAGGATCTACATCTTTCTAATGGAGAGATTACTTCTCTTCTTTGTGAGGAGATGTCTACAACCTAAGGGTTTAGACAAGATTGATGTAGATGATGTAGATACCTATAACCTAAAGGTTATGCCTTTATTTATAGGCTTACAATACTTCAAATAGGAAACCAAGCTTTACTCTAATTTAGGAAATCCAAACTAGCTAAGATAGGAAACCCTTGTTTAGATAGAAGTCTAAACACATTCCAAAAATCAGTCAAAACTGATTTAGGAAATCACACTGATGTTTCCTAAAAATCGAGCCAATATCCAACATTAAGTGACCAGATCCAAAAATTTTAAAATTATGTTGTTTCGCTGTCCCCTTAATATTTTTTGTTCTTTCCTTTGTTTGGTTTTATCATTTTTCCGTGTATTTATGTTTTTGGCTTCCACCTCACTCGACTCACTGAGAAAAAATTTGCTTAATGAATTTTTGGTTCCAAATTTCAGCAACATTATTCACAATGTTGTAATATCACCATTAACAATTGTTGATGATATTTTTAGTTATACATTTTCATTCTTGGTTTCTAAATATTTTGCTTTGGTTCAATTTTATTGCTAAATCATATCTGAATTCTAAAATCTTCATGAACATGCTGTTGTGCTTAAGGTTAGCTACTTCCTAAACACCCCAAGATCTTTCACACAGAAAAGAGAAAACTAGTGCGGAATTAAACAAGAACACAAGGAATTATAGTGGTTCGGCAATGTGCCTACTCCACTGCAGCAAATAAACTTCTTATTGAAACTTAGAGAACAGACTTCTTCACACACCTCTACAAATTCAGACTAGGATATCAATAACCAAATGGTTACACTGTTATTTATAGGCCTAGGAATAATCTAGAATTGCCTAGAAATAGAAGTCCTAAATAAAGAAATATTTCCTTATGTAACTTAGAAAACAGATTCCTAAAATACTTGAAACTAATTTAGGGAAATCAGTTTGATCTTCCCTAAAACCGAGTGTTTCCTAAATCGAGCCAATTACTAACAATTCTCCACCTTGACAAGATTTCTAGGACAACTTCACTATTCTCTAATTTCTCCACCTTGGCATGAAATCTGACATTCCATTTCCTTCAAACTTTGCTGCTTTCACTCATCCGTAGATGCTTCACTTCTTCAATCATCATAAGATGCTTCACTCCCTTTTTGGGCTTAACATGTGCTTGACAGCACCACTACACCCTAAGGTGTCTTCAAATATGCACAATGCTGATCAAGTTTAGACAATGTCTAAACTTTTCACCTGTCACCACTTTGGTGAGCATATCTATTGGATTGTTGGCGGTTCCAACCTTTTCCAGCATAATTTCACCTTCTTCAATAATTTCTCGCACTTTGTGATATCGTACATTGATGTGCTTTGTTCGAGCGTGATAAACTTGGTTCTTAGCTAGGTGTATCGTACTTTGACTGTCACAATACACTCGTACTTTCTCTTGCTGAATCCCCAAATACTCAAACAAACCTTTCATCCAAACATCTTCCCTTATACCTTATACAGCAGCCATATATTCAGCCTCGGTTGTTGATAATGCTACTGTTGGTTGTAAGGTTGACCTCCAACTTATCGGTCCACTTGCAGCTGTAAAAACATACCCCGTAGTGGATCGAAACTTGTCCAAATCACATGCGTAATCGGAATCACAGTATCCTCCTACTTTGCAACCAGTTCTCTCATTTCGTGAGAACTTCAATCCAACATCTATGGTACCTTGAATATACCGTAGAATCCACTTCATAGCCTGCCAGTGCTCCTTCCCTGGATTATGCATATATCTACTAACCACACTAACAGCTTGTGAAATATCAGGCCTAGTGCATACCATAGCATACATAAGGCTTCCAACAACACTTGCATATGGTATTTCAGCCATTAGCCTCTGCTCCTCCACTGTTTTTGGTGACTGTTCAACATTCAACTTAAAATGTCGAGCTAGAGGTTGTGTTACTGGTTTAGACTTGTCATCTAAACCAAAACGCTTCAATACTTTTTTCAAATAAGACTTTTGAGAAAGACTAATAGTGCCTGATTTCCTATCTCTCTCAATTTCGATGCCCAAAATTTTCCTTGCTTCATGATAGACGCATTTATGTGTCTATTTTGATCTCAATTATGTGTGTTGTTAGTGCTCGATTTTATACTTATTTGATTATTTTATGTTTTTGTAGGTGTTTTTGGAGAAATAAGCTTTTGCGGCGAAATTGGCTCGAAAAGTGGTTTTTGCGCTCGTGGTAGAAAATTACTATTCGGACCCTCATTTTGGATAAGGGTCACCCACTTGATAAGGGGCATCCCAACGTTATTTGCACCCAAAATTACTATTTCCACCCCAATTGCTAAAGGGAGACCAGTCAGAGATAAGGGGAGGTCATCTTCTCAAAAAAAGGCGGGAAACCATTGCAGCAGATTAGGGTTTGATCCCGGGCATGCTAGGAAGAGATTCAATCACTGATCCATTAGGGATAGACCTGTTGGACCTAAACAAACAAGGTATGGGCGTTGGATTGGACTAAATTGGGCTAGGAATCGATTGGAAGCAAAACAGGGGAGGACTATATTCTCGGTCTTTGCTGGATTTGTTTTGGACGAGAATCACTCGAGTTCGCACGTACAGATAGTTTCATAATACCCTGTTTTATCGAAACAGGCTTGTTACTCGGGTTTCTATGGGAAAGAAAGCAAGCTTACATGTATTGTTTACGTAACAGGGCATGAGGAAGTTTCCGGAGTTTTTGCTTGATTTATATTAAGAAGTTACGTGGAGTGAAAGAAGATATATTCTGTTAGATTTGGAGCTGTCGAGTTAAGGGAATTATCGAGACAAAACAGAAGACGTGTGAGAGAATTCCGGTGAAAGAAAAGGGAAAGAAGAACAAAAATAAACCGAAACTCAGGAGGAAAGAAAGGGAAGATTTTCTCGAGTATTTTTGCCCCTGTTCAATATAAATAGAGTGGTTCGAGACCCAGGAAGGGGAGTCGAGACTTTGGGGGTAGGTTTAGATCAACAGAAATCGCTGCAGGGCGATTCTGAAGTAGCAGCATAGAAGAGGAAGAAGAAGAGAAGCTGAAGAACATTGGACAGACGAGGACAGTCGCTGAGGAAGTCTTATTTAAACAACACAACAGAATTATCGTTGTTCAACAACAATAGATCACAGTACTCCATAACCTGTCATCTTTTCTCCGTAACAGTTCAACACCCGTTGTAACAGCTGTTTGTAACGCCTCTGGAGCGTTGCAAATTGTCTACTTTATTAGTTTTCTCTTGTTTTTCACCTATTTGAGCTATGAACAACTATTTTGAGCACGTGAAAAATATGAGGAGCTAAACCCCATTGCTGAGGCGACGGAGGAAGCCATTTTTCATCTCTGTGGTAATTCTATTTAATTCTTTATATGACTTTTTGCACTAAAATTGAATTGGTTTATGATTTCTTTTGAATGGTTGTGATTTCAATTGATGGGTCATACTTAGCTTAAGTGTTTTGATGTCTCATGCTTTAGATATACAATCATTACTTTCAGAATCTACCTTGGCAAAGAATTAGAGTCAATGAATCTTTTATCATATGATCTATAATTGTCTAAGAATTGATATTTAAACCACATGATATGAAGTTTGGTGGAATCCTGAGTCTCAGTAATCTCTCGAATTTGTGACAACTTTGTATATATATTTTATTTTTAAGTCTTAAACCGATCTCATCAAGTCCGAGTTGAACGAACTTTTACTACCACTTTTCTACAATTTTCAGAATCACATCACTTCACCGAGATCATTCATCTCAAATTCACTACTCAACTGATTTTTCAATCGTTGAATCTCCACCTCACTTTTAGACGCAATAAGCATGTCATCTACGTATAAAAGTAGGTAGATAAAGGATTCATCTTTGATCTTTTTGAAGTACACACAAGAGTCATAGTTACTGCTTGTGTACTTTTGTGTCTTCATAAACTTGTCGAATCGTTTGTACCACTGCCTTTAATAGAAAGATTCTATTATTCAATTAAAAGAACCGAGTAACTGTTTTTTCTTGGTTTGTACCATGTATTTCTTCAAAAACAAATTACTTTCATTGTTTCAGATGAGCCTGGAAAGAAGGCTGGTGGTTTTGGTCTTAAGTTGCTTTGCATTTTTCAGTTGAAAGTTCCCTGTTGCTGAACAACTAAATTCTGCAGAGGTACTGGAGTTCGATACCATGGAAGAACTACCATCAATGCTGGATGTGTTAAAGTTTTTATTTTGATGGCTCTTTTGACCATGACTTGGGCATGTGGAGTTCAAATTTATGAAGCACACATCCACATAACTAGCTGGCATTCAATTTAGGTGACCCTTAAGGAAAAGTTTTGCACAACATCTCAGTTCAAATTGCATAAGAATGTTGTGAATAATAATAATGGAGTTCCAAGCATAAAGAGTATTTAACGAAGAAAGACAAGGAAGTCAGTAAGAACTTTGCATCATAAATTTCGGTTTAGTTTTTTTCTTAAGGTTTGTCTTGCACGGTACTCATATAGTTATTGAAATGTTAGTTATTATTTGATAGTTCACACCTCTGAACATTGGTCTATGATCGATTTCACCCTCTTTATCTTCAGACCCCACAAACAACAAAATTTGGAGAAGATAAATCTTTTTAGTCTTTTAGGCTTATGATCATAACCCTTTTTTTTTTTTTTGTTAGTTTTTTGAAGCATTCTGTAGATGTTTATGATAATTGTTATGTCATATGTTTAAGTTTTTCAACTGTTATGATTAATTGTTGCGACATTCAACCTCTCTCACAACAAATATTCGGTCGTATCGTCACCCTAGCTTGGTTGGCAAACAAAATTCACATCTTTTCGACAGTCATCTGTCCAATTCAGATGCTTGAAGCTGCATGCATTATTTGCTTGCCCATAAACTTGGTTTGACACAATTACATGATACCATTCGTCAGTGTTTAAATCATTAAGGGGATGATGATGTAGTGCTTCGAAGAGGTCCGAATCTCAAAATAATGGCAGCAACAAATCCTTTTCAGAAGTTCGAGATTATTACCAAATCGTTCTTTTTTTGACATAGGCATGCATGGCACAAAATGATCTTTTATGTATTTTTTTTCTTTGATTTGTTACAGGATTCAATATATACATCTTCCAACACTGTTAAACCTATCAACATGGCAGGAAGTATCATGCCCGTTTGCTTTGTATGCTGGGCTTGGACTACAATTGAAGAAATCGAAAACAATTACTTTTTCGTGAGGACAATGAGGTAATGCATATTCTCATCCTCTATGACTGCCGTTGTTCCCTTCCCATCCTCTTTTCTTTTGGAAGTTCTTGCACACTCTTTCTCAAATTACTTTATCACTTTTTCACTTATTGTGTATCTGGGTTTGCAGCATCTGGAATAAGCTTAATCCTAAGGTATTTAAGTTTCCACTTATTATTGAGTCTTAGTTGTAAGTCGGTGAGTTACACAACTTTTGCTAAATTTTGAGTAGAGCGCATGGTTCTAAACCATGTAGTTTTGGGTTTGACTCCCACGGATGGCACAGTTCGTTGAGTAGAATAAGCTAAAACCTTACATGCTTCTGAATAGAATAATCCCAGCCCACAATTGTCCAATAAATTTTCATGTTGCGTTAAGGTAAAATTAATTTTAGCCCGTTCCTGAAACCGAAACACGAGATTGTTTCTGTAGAAGTACGTATACAGTATACCAATATTTTTTAGTGTTTTGTTCCCAGTTGGTAACAAGAAAAGGTCATGGATTTCTAGAAGTTGAAAGTTGAACATGTCGGTCTAAAATAAATATCTCCAACAAACTTTATATGAAGTACACACTCAGCATAGTAATGATAATCAGGCGTGATAAGAAATCATTGTTTGTTGTTTGTTGGAGAAATTGTTATTACAACTCAGAAACCCTCAATCTAACTCCCGTCTTGTTTGATGGATAAATTGTCAGAAACCCTATGTTTACATGATACACAGGGGTGATACTTTGAAAACCCTAGATTTTTGGTATGGTTTAAGTAGGATGAGATTGATTGTATGATTTGTGGGTGGAAACTCATAGAGACGGATTTATAATCGCAAATCTTAATACATTTATTTCTTGTCAATCATAAGAGGATATGATAATCCAGTAACCTTGACAAAGGACTATCATTTTTGTTTCTTGCTAATCATAAGAGGGCGATGATAATCCAGTAACCTTGACTAAGGATTATCATTCTTGTTTCCCCGCCAATCATAAGAGGAGATGATAATCCAGTAACCTTGACTAAGGATTATCATTGTTCGTAAATTCTGTGGAGTGGTTCTAATTTGTCTGGAATTTAGGATGGCATGAAACATATTAATATGATTTCGCAAGAGATGGTTGCCACCTGGTTCGTACCATCTAGAGCGAGATGATCGCTACATCTTCAGCGAGATCATCTGCTCATACTTAGACGCTGGGATCTGCTGTCCCCTACAAAAATATATGATAATCCAGTAACCTTGACTAAGGACTATAGGGCTATGATAATCCAGTAACCTTGACTAAGGACTATCATTTTTGTTTCTTGCTAATCATAACAGTAACCTTGACTAAGATGTGTATTTTGGCCGACTTTAAAGAGTTTTTCTATGTGTGAATTTGTTGTTTAATGTCAGATGTGTATTTTCACTCTTTCTTTGTCTCATTGAACAGGTGTGAGGTCCAGTCGTTGTTGCTGAGGAGTGGCAGGGGCTGCTATGTATTAACTCGTACGTGTTGGTCATGATAGTCTTATTCGAAGGAGACGCTGCTACCACTCAAGGTATACAAATAAATAATATGGGCTTTGATGAATTTTGTGTTATTTCATTATTTTCCTTCACTTCCTTCCACAAGTACTTGATAATTACAAAAAGAATCAACTTGGTTATCTAAGGTAGCATGTCTTACAGGTACCTTAGATAATTGCAAAAAGATTCTGCTTTCTTAGACTCGAATTTCTTTTGGTATGCAGATGGCAAATGAGCTGAATGCAATGTTGGACCTTGGCGAGGTGCAGCCAGCTGTTAGCTGTACTGGTGATAATGGTTCTGTGTCTTACCTTGAACAAGTCATTTCTCCCATTTATGAGACAATGGTTAAGGTTAGTGCCTTATTTTTCTTAATTTATTTGTAATCGGGTTCACCAACTATGTGATCGGGTTTTAAAGACCAAAATTGTTCTTCGCCAACATGTTATATCTGCTAATTAACCTGTTAGGTTTCTTATATGTTTTGTCTTAGTTGCAACAGTTCATCCATCTCACCGATTATCTGCAGGAAACTTCTATGCTTAACAACGGGAGAGTTCCCCACTCAGATTGGAGGGACGACTTCAATGAGTATTTCTGGTTTGTCTTTCGTGACTTTGCTATGTGATCAGGCTTCTTTACTTGGATGTTTGTTCATTATGTTGTCATTCTCGATATATTTGCAGCTTTGAGCTAAAACTGCACACGGATAGTTCATTTCTGTTGCACCCTAAAGGGCGGAAAAGGGTAAAAGGAACCCATTTCTATGTAATCTCCTTGTCTTGTAATCATTTATGGGTGCTCAGTTTTTTTTTTTTTTTTGAATTCTCGCAGACAGCTAAAAGTAGTTTTGTGGAGCACTGGACATTTCTTCACCTCTATAGAAGTTTTCGTTGACTACAGGTATGGTTGGTCTTAATGTTTCAGGTTTGTTACATCCAATTGATCGATAGTTGATCGAAAGTTCCATATTTGCTATTCAATGGTTTGGTAATAGATGCATGCTTGTTTCCATGTCCACTTCGCATTCTATGATTACCTTTAAAAAGAAGTGCTACCGAAAAGGTTTTCGGTAACTAATGTATGTGTCTACATATTTTAGGATGGCTCTTTAGGAGAGGAATGACCGGAACTCTAATTCATTCTGTTCTTGGATTTATATTCCTGTTTTGAATGTTTATGCTGCTTTGCGAGTATTTCTTTCGCAAAAAGATAGCACGTATTACAGGTACCTTAGATAATTGCAAAAAGATTCTGCTTTCTTAGACTCAAATTTCTTTTGGTATGCAGATGGCAAAAGAGCTGAATGCAATGTTGGACCATGGCGAGGTGCAGCCAGCTGTTAGCTGTACTGGTGATAATGGTTCTGTGTCTTACCTTTTCTCCCATTTATGAGACAATGGTTAAGGTTAGTGCCTTATTTTTCTTAATTTATTTCTAATTGCAAGTACACATGGGTTCGCCAAATGAATGGCAGGTTTAATGGATGAATTTTTTATTTTTTATCATATGGTGGACCATCTTGATATGTCTTGGTAAAGAAACATACCTTATGGACTGGAAAAGCTGTGGAATTCTCAAAATTAAGCATTAAGATATGAAGGAGACATGTGCATGCTTTGTACTGTGGTTATGCATGTACTGCTAAATCGTTTATTTTGTGCTGCCAACAGCATTTATCATGGTGGATACGTAGAGTTGAGTGATTATGTTATGTAAGGCTCTCTGTGGAATCAGTGGGAAAATACAACAACGACTATGTGATCGGGTTTTAAAGACCAAAATTGTTCTTCGCCAACATGTTATATCTGCTAATTAACCTGTTAGGTTTCCTATATGTTTGTTCTTAGTTGCAACAGTTCATCCATCTCACTGATTATCTGCAGGAAACTTCTATGCTTAACAATGGGAAAGCTGCCCACTCAGATTGGAGGGACGACTTCAATGAGTATTTCTGGTTTGTCGACTTCAATGAGTATTTCTGGTTTGTCCTTCGTGACTTTGCTATGTGATCAGGCTTCTTACTTGGATACTTGTTCATTATGTTGTCATTCTCGATATATTTGCAGGTCACCTACTTGCTTTGAGCTAAATTGGCCACTGCAGATGGATAGTTCATTTCTGTTGCACCCTAAAGGGCGGAAAAGGGTAAAAGGGAACCCATTTCTATGTAATCTCCTTGTCTTGTAATTATTTCTGGGTGCTCAATTTTTTTCTTGAATTCTCGCAGACAGCTAAAAGTAGTTTTGTGGACTGGACATTTCTTCACCTCTATAGAAGTTTTCATCTACTACAGGTATGGTTGGTCTTAATGTTTCAGGTTTGTTACATCCAGGTTTGTTACATCCAATTGATAGATAGTTGATCGAAAGTTCCATATTCGCTATTCAATGGTTTGGTAATAGATGCGTGCTTGTTTGCATATCCACAGAGTCTTGACAATTATAGCAGTCAGTGACAGAAGAATGGACCACTATACTTTCAAGCAAGTACACAGCATTGGACCAACATTTGTTGTCATTTGCTTCATAGAGAGTAAGCTGTTTCCTTCTGCAGCTTGTATCTGCATTACTCTGTTACCTATCCATCAGCGTAAATAATTCTTCTTTTGATCTGTCATCAGTTCAGTAGCTATAACATATGTTTACGTGTGAGTCTCTTATCCACTTCGCATTCTATGATTACCTTTAAAAAGAAGTGCTGCCGAAAAGGTTTTCCGTAACTAATATATGCCTCTACATATTTTAGGATGGCTCTTTAGGAGAGGAATGACCAGAACTCTAATTCATTCTGTTCTTGGATTTATATTCCTGTTTTGAATGTTTATGCTGCTTTGCAAGTATTTCTTTCGCTGCTTCTTAAGTTTCCGGCTTCTCACACTTTGTCAGAAAGGACTAATCAGTCATCCTTTCAGTTCTCCAAGTGGATTTATGAGGTATTTTTTTCTTCCCGATTGACCTTTTAGATCATAATTGTACAAGAATTGTCAGGAAAGACTCTTTTGTGAATGTTTATTGAGACTGTTGTTTTTCAGAAGCGATGATTATTTGTTCGTCGTGGCTTGTTCGAGAGGGTGAGTGATTATTTGAGGTAACCACTAACCCAAATGTGCATATACTCCAATACTTTTGTGTCCACGATTCGTTGGCTTGCTCTATCTTATATAGGTGTGGTGTACATGATTAATACATACAGTCAAAACCTTAATGTAATTCTTTTATGCTCAGTTCTGTAGTGAAGTAAAGGAATATCATTGAGCTGTTAACACATCATGACAATATACTGAATTAGTGTGTAACATTCTTTTCTACTGCTCGACTCTCTCCAACACTAAGGCATTGGGCAATATAGATACATGTACTGTTACTATTTGTGATGCCTAAACACTTGGATACTTCCCCGTTTCCACATATATGTCATCGACAGTGGCACCAAGTTACCCTTGCTGAGACTTGTGAACTTTGCACTGTTAATGCAGGAATACATCCTCCTTTTAATCGTTTCTTTTTCATCCAACCAGGAGGCATCTGAGTTGAAACCTTACTTCTATTTAGGCAATATTTTGTTCACTTATGGAATATATGGTCCGATAATGGCATTTCATGGGATGTGTAGAGGACGATGACTAATCATTTAGCCTTTTCAGATTTGAAAATCAAGCACTGGGAATCTATAACCTATATTACCAGTGGTTTATCTTGCATGAGAATTGTGCGTCCTGTAGGTCCAAGGACAACACAACATGACTTGACCTTTTGCACATGGACGCTGTCTTCTTGTAGTGAAAAGTTTTGTGAAATTGCATGCTTCTAGGCTAGGGTGGCAGTTTTTGTCGAATTTACTTTATACTTTAAAGACATTTCAGCGCATTTTTACATGTCTCCCTGTCTTGGTCGCACAACTGATTACTTGGTGATGTTTACTCATTTGACGTCATGAGGTCATCAGGCTGCACTTGCCACTTGTTATAAACTGGAGCTATCGTTTAGTAATCAAATGAACGCCTGACTGTTTACCTTTGAATGTCGGTGCTGTACAGTTCTAGTGCAGTGCCTCTAAGTTAAGCTATCACTGCCACACTGTAAATGCATTTGTTAGTACGCTTAATTTTTTTTCTACTGAACTTTACCTTCTATGTATCATGTTTAATATTCACTATTTTGATTGTGTTGAATTGTTCTGATATTTTCTGTTACAATTTCATAGGTATTGGACTCTCATAATAATTATTTGGGAGCCTGGTTTTTGCTATTTTCACATGATGGGAAGTACTTGGCTTCGTCCTCTAATGATCAGTTAACAATTATTTGGGAGGTAACCATCATACTTCGATATTATTTTTAGCACATATTTCTGTCAAAAATGGCCTGTTATTGTTTGTTTTCTGTTTGGTCACTCACCCTGATTGAAGTCTTAGTCTTCAGCTTTGAGGATCCTGTTATACATAAGTAGTCTCATGAAGTATATACTGTGTTACAAGAAAACGGCAGAATTTTTTTTTTTGCCGTCTTGACACGCCTGGACACGGACACGCGTGTCAAAAACGCTGGACACGGCTCGAATAGTAGTAATGCTCCATTAACTCCCGAGAATTCAAATCGAATCATGGATGTTATCTGTGGGATTGAATTGAACCGGGCTTTGTTAATGATTCTCGAATTTAAGAATGCAAATATGACTGAGATACATATTAATTAGATTGGAATTGATCCATCTGTTAATTGATGATAAACATATGTACCCCTATTGTTAACTGATTCAAAAGAAACCATAAATTTCTCAGATCTAAAAAAACACTGATTCAAAAGAAACCATAAATTTCTCAGATCTAAAAAAACATCAAACCCTATTTTTGTAGATTGAATAAGGTGAAGTAGATGGTTTTTCTTTACTGATGGTAATTGGTATGTGTTGGTGTTGAAAAAGAAGGTGGTGGTGGTGGTGATTCACTGTCTTAGAGATGGTGAAGAAGAAGAAGAAGTGAGTGGAAGGAGAAGACTCTTGTTCTTCTGAGAGAAAAAAAAAAAAAGAAGTAAACTAAGATGATAAAGTTGACAGAGAAGGTGGTACATAAATGATTGTTAATTGCATTTACATCTAGGGAGAAGTGGGTGTTGTCCCCTCATTTGTAACACAACTTTTTTTTCTTATCATTTCATCCACCAACTTTTTCTCATGTTTTCTTATAACACAGCTTTTTTTTTCCTCTTCCTTCCGGTCTCTGACTCTCTGCTCTTTTTTCTTCAAAACCCGGTCTATACCGTGTCCCCGTTTTCTAGTTTTTTACCTTGCCGCTTTAAGGTGACGTTTTGGACACAAAACCTGACACCGTGTCAGTGTCCTTGTAACACAGAGTATATACTATATATTTGAATATATCCTAACTGAATATCTAACTTGGCTGACTATCTAACTTTGCATTAGCAAGCTACGATAATGATTACAAATAATCGTACAACTGAAGAAAAACAAGAGACAAAATGATTGGTAACTTTGGGCAATCAACTTGTCCGAGGACACAAAATTCCTGTCCCTTTTAGTAGTGAAAACGTATCATTATCTTATGTTTATGATACCTCTCGGTATATGTATAATTTGCTCATGTTATTTTTATAATTAGAAGTAGTTTGGTACTTATTTGACAAACTTAAAATATCTTTCCTTTGAACCCCATGTGTCTCGTGTTTTTGCAGAGAGAATATTCGTAAATATTGGGAATCCAACAGAGTCTTCGACAAAACAATGTTGTTTAAACTTCAATGAAAAAGGTAAGTCATCTTGAATGACTTGATTTCTAGCTTGTTAAACAGTTAAATATTGGTAAATGGTATTAGTAAAGTTTACATCTGAAGTACTAAACCATAAATTTTAGCTAACCCGAGGGATAGATTTATCTACAAACTTGTGAATACGTAGTAGTGATATCTTCTTTGCTTTTGTTTCTTATTGCTTTAAGTTTAATTTCCAGTATTAGTTTGTGGGAAAGAGAGTACAACTAATTTTATGTTAAAGCATTTTTTATAAATACATCTGGATTGTTGAAGGCACAATCTACAGTCCTGGTTAACATAGCTTGTTATCGTTATTATCATAGACTTGCATTTGTTTTATCTCAACCCTAGCACCTGTACAACAGTAATACAGGGATTGTGCAGCATCCACTCCCCTAACTAAAATAAACGCTCAATGCTGCAAGCCTGCAACTACATGGATCTATTCTTTATTTGGTCATATGTTTCCAAGAGATAAAGAACATCAAGAAGGAAGCTTGTGACCATTTCAAACAGCCTATAACAAGGATCGGGTTATTAAATGTATATCATATTTAGATTTTTGAACTTTGTCTTTATGATTCCTAAACTATTTGTAACTTTGTGAACTACAGAAGCCATCGTATCAGCTGATTTCAAATGGTACTTCTGGTGGTACCTGTGAAAGCAGCAGTCATAGAACAGTCTGCAATGAAGGAAATTCCTCAAACAAAGGTAATGCTATTGTTTGTATGAGAATTTTGTTTTCATATGCCATGTTATTTTGACGAAAATCTGGTGACTAGTTGGGATTTAGTGTTTATATTGAGGCTAGGTGCCGGCAAGTTTTGTCGGGATTTAAAAAAGTTTGGTCTAGATAATATTCTGAAGTTTGCATTTAAGAATAATTTATGATGTCACTGACTTTATAGGTATATGATATATGTAGGTATTATAATATGCTTGGGTATAAGTTAAGTCAACATTAAGTGGGTGCTTGTCATACCGTACGAAAATTACTCGGTAAACAAAGAGGGCCCTTGCATGTGAAATATGATGTCGTAAATGCAATACCATATAGTTGGTCTTTATGACTTTAAAGCAGTGATCTAGTTCAAAGAAATAGGACTACATAACTTAATTTTGGTGCACTTGTGTCTCCGTAAGAGGCTCAAAAATGAAGACTATTCGATCCTCCTTCCCGTCATAATCTGACTAGATGGAGTAATATCTTGAATAGATCGAGGTATTTTCAAGCTATTACATGCATTCTTGATTCTTGTTAATTAAGGACCTTTTTGAATTGTATTATTTAGTCCAAATTGTCTTCCAGTTTTTCCGTTTTCATTTCTATAATTTAATCTCATGCATATTTAGTTCTTTGTTATTTTGTTGCAGATCCGAGATACAAGAGAATTTAAAGAACAAGGCGAAAGAAGTCAATATTTTTTTTTTCTTTTTCTTTTCTTCAGTAATTATGCTTTTTAGAGACTGTTGTAAAGTTTATTAGTTAGGTAGTTTTTATTCGCGCATTGTAATAGTTCAAGGAAGGAGAAGAAGCATGGATACCAATCAGGCTCCTTGCGTATTCATCCCCTATCTAGAAGAATCTGAGGTATGATCTCTAACACCCACTATCTCCTGTCTGTAGATTTATTTTTTACTTTCATATGCTTGTTTATTACTAGTTTAGTAAGAGAAAATCAAAAACACTAAAATGAGATACGCAAGTCAAGTGAATATAGACTAGGCTGAACTGATTTTGTAAGGGATCAAGTAGAGGAAATGTAGACTAGGCTAATCACTAGAACGAGATACGCAAGTTGAGATAGACCAGTAGAACGAAATACATAAGTCGTGGGAATATAAATCATTATTACGACTATGCACAAGTCATGGAAGTATATCATTAAGCTCAAGGTATGATCGATTATAAATCATTATTACGACTATGCGTAAGTCATGGAAGTATATCATTAAGCTCAAGGTATGATCGATTCTGTACCCAATATGATTGATAGAGAATAATAACCACACAAGTAGAACAAAAATACTAGTAGATTTCAAGGTATTTTCTCATTTCTAGGAATTGCACATTTTTTTCTTTTTATTCCTATAAAAGGTTCTTACCAGTATTCTTTATAAGTTAAGTATTCCTAGGGTTTTGTAGACTTGTTATAAATCCGTCTTCATTATTCTTTGCGAGGTAACTCGGTAAGGTCTTTAGGCTACCGTTTTTGCAGCCAAGCGGCGTTGGATCCATTTCCTTGTCTTACTCTAATTGTTATATATAAAGCTTCTAGGGTTTGTAGACTTGTTAAGAATCGACTTCATTAATCTTAGCGATGTAACTCGAGTGGTCTTTTGAACTACCGTTTTGCAGCTATGTCGAATATAAATCTTGTTTCATGTCTCACCCTACTAGTTTCCTATAAATCTAATGGGGTTTGTAGACTTGTTGTTGATCCATCATCAGTCATGACGAGGTAACTCGGTAAGGTCTTTTACGCTACCGTTTTTGCAGCCAAGCAGAGCTAGATCAATTTCCTTGTCTCACTTTAATTGTTATATATAAAACTTTTAGGGTTTGTAGTCTTGTTATGAATCGACTTCATTATCTTGTCGATGTAATTCGGGATGGTCTTTTGGGCTACCGTTTCGGTAGCTATGTCGGTGATAGATTTTATTTCTTGTCTCACCCTACTAGTTTTCTATAAATCTATTAGGGTTTGTGGACTTGATATAAATCTATATTCACCAATCATGACTAGGTAACTCGCTAAGGTCTTTTAGGCTACCAGTGTTAGCAGCCAAGCTGGAGCTAGATCCATTTCCTTCTCACTCCAATTTTTATATATAAAGCTTATAGGGTTTTGTAGACTTGTTATAATCCGTATTCATTAACCTTGGCGAAGTAACTCAAGATGGTCTTTTGGGCTACCTTTTCTCAGTTATGCAGAGAGATATAGATCTGATTTTCCTTCCCATCATACTAGTTTCCTATAAAGCTACTGGGGTTTGTAGACTTGTTATAAATCGTTCTTCATCGCTCATGGCGAGGCAACTCTAGAAGGTCTTTTAGGCTACCGTTTTTGCAGCTCCCCGCTTGTCTCACTTTAATTGTTATATATAAATGGGTTTGTGGACTTGTTATGAATCGCTTCTTTAATTTTGGCGATGTAATTTGGAATGGTGTTTTGGGCTATCGTTTTGCAGCTATGTCGGATTTTCTTGTCTCAACCTACTAGTTTCCTTTAAATCTATTAGGGTTTGTAGACTTGTTATGAATCTATCCTCACTCATGGCGAGGTTACTCGGTAAGGTCTACTAGGCTACCGTTTTTGCAGCTCAAGCAGAGCAAGATCTATTTCCTTGTCTCACTCTAATTGTTATATATAAAAATTCCAGGGTTTGTAGACTTGTTATGAATCTCGACTTCTTTAATCTAGACGATGTAACTCAAATGGTCTTTGGACTACCTTTTTGCAGTTGTGTGGATATAGATCTTGTTTCTTGTTTGACCCTACTAGTTTGCTATAAATCTATTGGGGTTTGTGGACAAGTTATAAATCTATCATCGACATAGAGGTAACTCGGTAAAGTTTTTTAGGCTACTGTTTTGCAGCCAAGCAGAGCTATACCCATTTCCTTGTCTCACTCTAATAGTTACTTGAATCCGTCTTCATAATTCTTGGCGAGCTAACTTGGAATGATCTTTTAGACTATCAAGCTTCTGCAGCTATGCAAGAGATAGATATAATTTCTTATCTCACCCGACTAGTTTGCTATAAAGCTACTAGGAAATTTAGACTTGTTATAAAATTTTCATCATCATCATGGCGAGGTAATTCTGTAAGGTCTTTTAGGCTACCGTTTTTCAAACCCAAGCATGAACTAGATTCATTTCTGTTTCTCACTTTAATAGTTATATATAAATATTCTAGGGTTTTGTAGATTTGTTATGAATACTTCTTTAATCTAGACGATGCAACTCGGGATGGTCTTTTGGGCTACCGTTTTGCGGTTATGTCGGATATAAATCTTGTTTCTTGTCTCGTCCTACTAGTTTTCTATAATTCTATTATAGGGTTTGTAGACTTGTTATAAATCTATCATTAGTCATGGCGAGGTAACTCGATAAGGTCTTTTAGGCTACCGTTTTTGCAGCCAAGCAGAGCTAGATCAATTTCCTTGTCTCACTTTAATTGTTATATATAAAACTTTTAGGGTTTGTAGACTTGTTATGAATCGACTTCATTAATCTTGAAGATGTAATTCTCGGGATGGTCTTTTGGGCTGCCGTTTCTTAGCTATGTCGGAGATTGATTTTCTTTCTTGTCTCACCCTACTAGTTTCCTATAAATCTATTAGGGTTTGTGGACTTGGTATAAATATATATTCACCAATCATGACAAGGTAATTCGCTAAGGTCTTTTAGGCTACCGTGTTAGCAGACCAAGCCGGGAGCTAGATCCATTTCCTTGTCTCACTCCAATTGTTATATATAAAGCTAATAGGGTTTTGTAGACTTGTTATAATCCGTCTTCATTAATCTTGGTGAAGTAACTCAAGATTGGTCTTTCTAGGCTACCTTTTTCTGCAGCTTATGCAGAGATATAGATCTGATTTTCCTTCCCATCATACTAGTTTCCTATAAAGCTACCGGGGTTTGTAGACTTGTTATAAATCTTTCTTCATCAACATGTGGCGAGGCAACTCTAGAAGGTCTTTTAGGCTACCGTTTTTGCAGCTCCCGCTTGTCTCACTTTAATTGTTATATATAAATGGGTTTGTGGACTTGTTAGGAATCTGGCTTCTTTAATTTTGGCGATGTAATTTGGAATGGTGTTTTGGGCTATCGTTTTGCAGCTATGTCGGATTTTCTTGTCTCAACCTACTAGTTTCCTTTAAATCTATTAGGGTTTGTAGACTTGTTATGAATCTATCCTCACTCATGGCGAGGTTACTCAGTAAGGTCTACTAGGCTACCGTTTTTGCAAAACAAGGGAGCAAGATCTATTTCCTTGTCTCACTCTAATTGTTATATATAAAAATTCCGTGGTTTGTAGACTTGTTATGAATCGACTTCTTTAATCTAGACGATGTAACTCGGAATGGTCTTTTGGACTACCTTTTTGCAGCTGTGTCGGATATAGATCTTGTTTCTTGTTTGACCCTACTAGTTTGCTATAAATCTATTGGGGTTTGTGGACAAGTTATAAATCTATCATCGACATAGAGGTAACTCCTGAAAGTCTTTTAGGCTACCGTTTTTGCAGCCAAGCAGGAGCTATACCCATTTCCTTGTCTCACTCTAATAGTTACCGAATCCGTCTTCATAATTCTTGGCGAGCTAACTTGGAATGATCTTTTAGACTACTGTTTCTGCAGCTATGCAAGAGATAGATATAATTTCTTATCTCACCCGACTAGTTTGCTATAAAGCTACTAGGAAATTTAGACTTGTTATAAAATTTTCATCATCACCATGGCGAGGTAATTCGGTAAGGTCTTTTAGGCTACCGTTTTTTGCAGCCAAGCATGAACTAGATTCATTTCTGTTTCTCACTTTAATAGTTATATATAAATATTCTAGGGTTTTGTAGATTTGTTATGAATCCGACTTTTTAATCTAGACGATGCAACTCTGGATGGTCTTTTGGGCTACCGTTTTGCAGTTATGTCGATATAAATCTTGTTTCTTGTCTCGTCCTACTAGTTTTCTATAATTCTATTATAGGGTTTGTAGACTTGTTATAAATCTATCATTAGTCATGGCGAGGTAACTCGATAAGGTCTTTTAGGCTACCGTTTTTGCAGCCAAGCGGAGCTAGATCAATTTCCTTGTCTCACTTTAATTGTTATATATAAAACTTTTAGGGTTTGTAGACTTGTTATGAATCTGACTTCATTAATCTTGAAGATGTAATTCGGGATGGTCTTTTGGGCTGCCGTTTCGTAGCTATGTCGGAGATTGATTTTCTTTCTTGTCTCACCCTACTAGTTTCCTATAAATCTATTAGGGTTTCTGGACTTGATATAAATCTATATTCACCAATCATGACAAGGTAATTCGCTAAGGTCTTTTAGGCTACCGTGTTAGCAGCCAAGCTGGAGCTAGATCCATTTCCTTGTCTCACTCCAATTGTTATATATAAAGCTAATAGGGTTTTGTAGACTTGTTATAATCCGTCTTCATTAATCTTGGCGAAGTAACTCAAGATTGGTCTTTCGGGCTACCTTTTCTGCAGCTTATGCAGAGATATAGATCTGATTTTCCTTCCCATCATACTAGTTTCCTATAAAGCTAATGGGGTTTGTAGACTTGTTATAAATCTTTCTTCATCACCATGGCGAGGCAACTCTAGAAGGTCTTTTAGGCTACCGTTTTTGCAGCTCCCGCTGTCTCACTTTAATTGGTATGTATAAAACCTACAGGGTTTGTAGACTTGTTATGAATCTGACTTCTTTAATTTTGGCGATGTAATCAGAATGGTGTTTTGGGCTACCGTTTTGCAGCTATGTCGGATTTTCTTGTCCCATCCTACTAGTTTCCTTTAAATCTATTAGGGTTTGTAGACTTGTTATAAACCTATCCTTACTCATGGCGAGGTTACTCTGGTAAGGTCTATTAGGCTACCGTTTTTGCAGCCAAGCATGGGAAAGATATATTTCCTTGTCTCACTCTAATTGTTATATATAAAACTTCTTGGGTTTGTAGACTTGTTATGAATCTGACTTCATTAATCTTGGCGATGTAACTCGGAATGGTCTTTTGGACTACCGTTTTTGCAACTATGACGGATATAGATCTTTTTCTTGTCCGACCCTACTAGTTTGCTATAAATCTATTAGGTCTCAGATACTAGTTATAAATCTATCATCCGTCATAGAGAGGTAACTCGGTAAAGTCTTTTAGGCTACCGTTTTTGCAGCCAAGCGGGAGCTAGATCCATTTCCTTGTCTCACTCTAATAGTTACATATAAAACTTCTAGG